>WOXC01009120.1:0-49805 GCA_011680675.1 Gymnobelideus leadbeateri
TTCAGGGGCCTTTTATAGAATAGATTAGGTGGTCTGTAAGTTTCTTCTGACATCTTAATATCTATGAAAAAAGGAGAAAAATGGATGAAAAAGATATTGTCTTAGTCAATGGTTCATGACCCAAAAGCCATCTTTGATGTCTTCTTCTCCCTTGTACTTAGCAATCCAATCAGGCATAAAACTCATGGTATTTGGTAATGATTGCATTGTATGGTACAAGGGAAAGGAAAAACTCAAAGTTGGCTCTGATTGTCTTGAGCCTGGGTGACTAGGTAGAATTGTGATATTCATAACAGACACAGGGAAAATAAAGAGTTAAAGTACCATCATAATACTAAGTTAAAGAGCATAGGTACCAGTTATAGATCTTTTATAACCTTTATAGATAAATTTTTCATGTGAGTTATTGGGACAGCCAGTATACTCTGTAGCATATCTTTAAAATCATCAAAAGAAAAAACATAAGAAAAATTTTAAATAATTAAAAATGTGTAAGATTTGAAATTTGGTTCCAATTTTGTCTTTCTATATATACAATCTTCACAAACTGGAATAAAAATGTAGCCTTCTATAATATAAATGTAGCAGGTATATATGCTTATAGATATGTGTGTGCATATGCACATATGTATACACATGTATACATATATAACTGTATTTTTTATTTTGAAATGAATCTCTTTGCTTTTCTTCACATAAATAAAGCTAAATTAATTTAGTTTTATTACTACCTTTCATTTAATTTTATGTATAATAAGCTGGCTGGACTTTTTCAGTTGAAGTTCAGAATTTTCTCTTTTTGTTGTGCCAGAAAGTACATTTCGAATGCTTCATTTATGATTTGATATGAACGCTCTCCTTCTATTCAAGTCTACTTAGAATGAAAAAACTTGTTACAGGCTAGAATAGGGTCTGTGCCAGGTAATATTTCTTCTGTACTTTGCCAGCTAATACAGTTTGCTCCAGCTTTCATACAGTACCCCAGAAGGTCTCCGTTATACTTCCTACCTTTCCAAAGCCCCCAACTAGGTTATCCCTCTTGTAGCAGCAGCACCTCTGTGCTCAAAAGTTCCCCATTTCCCCTACCCTTGCCCTATCAAAATTCCTATTCCTCAAAGAAAATTATGTTTGACTACACATATTTGTTACAAGAGTTTTGTTTTTCTTTTTTTTTTTCCTCAATGAGAGGGGAAGAAGTGAGAGAAAAAATATATATTTCCTAATGAAAAAAAATTAAAGTTTTTTTTAATGCTATGAAAAAATATGTTTCAAGTAACTCCCATTGAGGTATGAATGACTTGAAACTGTTTATTTTGTTCATCATTGTAAACTTAGATTTTAAGGGGCAGAGCTTATTAATCCAAATGAATATAGTTCTAAATGTGGCATTCCAGTGCAGAGAGATGTTTTGAGGATGTGAGAGCTTTTATAATCTCCTTAATTTATGTTACAGTCATTTGACTCACACTCAAGACATACTCTAGACCAAAGGAAATAGGAAATATTACCCTTGCTTCAATCTTCTAACACTGTAATTCCCATTAATAAAAGAAAACAATCAGACTGTCAGATCTTGTTGAGATTATCCCCCTTAGAGAGCTTATCACCCCAATTACTGATATGGAGCTGAGCAAACTTTTTTATTCATCCTGCATACTTACATATACAAATCCTAGCAAAGCGAAGAATTATGGAAGATGTCATTTATATTCATCAAATTTCATATTTATAAAGACCCAAAAAGAATAATAATAATAAAGGTTCTTCCCCTCCCCCAAAAATTGGAAAAATGAGTGCTTCAGAGTTGTTATAGCTGTTTTCAGGTCATAATTTCTGGGCCCATTTAGTTAATTAAGGCAGAAAAAAAATGAACTGGCCTGGTGCTATAGTTTAGCCACAAAAACAATAGCAAATACATGACAATGACTCTTGCTTGAGTTATTCTAGTGCAGAGCCTCAAAAGTTAAAAACTGTTACTTTTTCACACCCCTACATACAAAGAAGATAAACTCGCCTCTTGGTTGTTTTACCATTACAAGATGAAAACACATCCAAAGTCAGCCAGCATAGGCCAGATGGTGTATCCAAGTTTTTGGCCTGGGAAAGCCCTTGAGATCAGACACAACTTATAGGAAACTGGATGACAGAGAGTGTTAGGAATGAAAAAGAAAAAGAAATCTATTCATTTCTCTCTAAGTGAGAAATTTTGTAAAGGGGCAGGTCCAAACTCATAGTCCTTTATAATCCTCTAATACTTCTCAATCTAGCTTTAATTTGCACTTTGCTTTATCATTGCCAAGCTGGACTACTTAGTATGTCCTGTACATGCCCCAGCAGTATCTACATGCTCATGAATTATACCTTCCTTGTTTCCCTTTCCCAGGAAAGTGCCATTTCCCTTCTTTCACTGTTACTTATGCTTGGAATAACCTGCCTGTCCTAGTCACTCTTCCTTGTCCCATAGCTACCACTCATACTGCCACCTCTCTGTCTTCTGATTATGGAAATTCCATCCTTCTTTCAAAACTTAGTTTAGTTACCACCTCCTAATTTCCTTGATCTTCCTGCAAAGTACTTAAATTCTTATACCCATTTCTACACCAAAGATCTCATGAAGCAGTTTTATTCACTCACTAAGATATATTTTACGTTATGATTACTCACAATTATTTGGGTTTTGTGGAAGCAGAATTAAACCTCCGTGAGGGCAATGACCTGTTCTATTTAATCTTTGTTTACTTTTAGAATTTAAGGATAGTGACACAATAGGCAAATATTTATTTCATTCTAATGACAGATTTAAATTTCTCTGCATCACTTTCCTTCAGTTTATGCCAAAATATTAGCACAGTCTTTATCCAGTAGAAATTCCTGTCATATTAAAAAAATGAAATTAAATCTATACAGGGTAAATTGTCTCTCTTCTCTATCCTAATAGAGTTACTCTAGGTCTTTTATTCAAACAAACAAAGAAACAAACAAACAAAAAAACAGTGACAAAGGCAACTAGTAAAAGGGATTTTGTTTAAGTCTGCTGAGTCTCAAAGCAACAGTAAACATACCTGAAAGGGATTATAAATTCAATTTAATTTAGTAAAGATTAAATAATCACCTGTGTCTGAAGGACTGTACTAAATGCTGGGGATACAAAGTTCAATAAGACATGGGTCCTGCCTTTAGGAGGCTTTCATTCTAATAGAGGAAAGATGTGTACAGAAATAATTGTGATAGAAGTGAGGGTGATAAACAGGAAGACTATCAGCAAGTATTTATTAAGTCCTTTCTGTAGGCTGAGGAGCTCAGCCTGGACAGCTCTAATGGGGGAAAACAACTTTATGCCAACAAAACAATAATAGTGAAAGTATATATACATACATGCACATATATAGAGATATAGATTCTGCATTTGTAATCTAACAAATGTGTGTATAATATATACACACATATGCATATATACTATGTATGTATGTATATATAACATATGTGTGTATGTATGTATAATGTGTGTGTACATATTTAAGTTGTTTCTTAGATTGTGAGCTCCTTGAGGGAAGGGGTTGCTTTTGCACTTTCTTTGTATCCCGAGAGCTGATAGATATATATGTATGTACATCTATATACATGTATGTACATAGATATATATGTATTTACATCATATATATATATGATGTAAATATATAGATATAGATTTGACAAATTGATGATAGTCTTCATAGGAAGACACTGTTGTTAAGTGGGACCAGAAAAGTATTCTTAAAACATAGGAGATTTTGTTGATGTTTGTCCTTTGTTCTCTAAGAGGACCATGGCATCAGGCAGGTCATGCCATGACTTGCAAGTGAATTGGGTTTAAGTGAGGGAGAGCTGTGCAAAGTCACCAGCCTCAGTTTTTCCTCTGGAACAATTTGGGTCCAGTGGCAAGATATTTAAATAATTCCAAGGAAGATCATCTAACCACGTCCAGTAATAGCCCATTCTAACCACCTCCAGAAAAATCTCTTTTCAGTTTTGGACAGCTCTAATAGGCAGTTTTTCTGGCTATTGAGACTAAGTCCATCTCTTCATAATTTTCATACACTGCTCCTAATTCTTTGCTCTAGTGCCAAATAGAAGTCTAAACTTTTTTTTTTAATTTGGTAGCCTTTCAAATACTTGAAGAAAGCAATCATGTGACATACACCCCCCACCAAAGACTTTTTTTAGGTTAAATAACCCAAGTTCCTTCAACTGATGCTCATATATCATTAATTCATAATCCTTCAATTTATTCATTTCAATGTATTGTTCTCTAGATTATCAATGTCCTTATTAAAATGGGATGCACAGGACTGAACATAATTCTCCTCATCTGATCTGATCAGAACATTTATCTAAGACTTAAAGAAAGCCAGCAAAGCTAGGAAGCGCAGAGACTAGGAGGGAGAGCCCAATGGAAGAAGTTAAGTTAAGGCATAGGGATGACAAAAGCCAAAGATAGGAGAGGCCTTAACAAGAATTAAAACTGACAAAGTAGTCCAGTTTGCCTGGAAAAATAGACTGTATGAAGAGGATTCTATGAAATAAGTTTGGAAAGGAAGGTTATGGATTGTGGAGTATACCATATAATCCTTTGTTACACTTTGATAAACTTGTCAATAGAAAACACAGTTAAAAGAAGTACAACTGAAACTAAGAATAGATTCTTCTTTTTGTTCTTGGCCCATATTCAGTCATGGTCTTCCAGAAAGAATGGTTAGTCACAATCCCCAAGAATATTCTGGAATCACTTTGCCAAAGATAGTCAAGCATTAAGTAATCCAGCATTCTCAAACTTCTCAATGTTGTGATGCCATACTTTCTGTTACTTTTAAAAACAAATTTTCTCTTCCTCTGAAAAGTGTTGTGTAGGAATATAGATCTAAAGTAGACAGCATTTTCATTTTTTTTGTTTTGGGGGTAAAGTGAATTAAAAAAAACTTTCAAAAGATAATTTTCTAGATCCTATCAATTCCCTGACCTAAAAATTCCTTCCTCTCCACAGGAAGAGAAACATAAAATATAACTCTCCTTTATCTCTAATTATATAACCTTAGCTCCAAAATATCACTGCTTAGGCAAATCCAGATGCCAAGATAACCTTGGTGAATACAACAGTCTTATGAGCAGACAGTGTCCTCTTTCAAAAACACATATTCAATGAACAATAAATACCTTTTACACCTTCCCTTCCCCAACACAGGATAAATTTTTTCTATCATGTCTTGAAATCAATCCTTCCTTATTTTTATATTTTGTTGTAGGATATTTTACATTCCAAATCAAAAGAATTCTGAGCCTAATTTGGGAGTGGGAGGATGTCATAGATCAGGGGGCTGCTTTAACAAATCTTCAGGACTCTGAGGATGCAGTAAAATAGAACTGGAATCCAGCTCAAGAAGCCATATGTAATATAGTCTATTCACCAGCCAGGTAAAATGAACACTCTGAAGTTCGTTAGCTTTTAGGATGATTAATGATATAACCCAGGACTCTTGTCACACTTGGCCAACAATAAACCCTCATCCATCATGATGAGAAAAGCTTTCTGGCATTCAAGTTGGATATTCCTTTCAAAAGTACAAGTTATTCAAGGGATCCCTAGACTCTGCACTTACAGAAATGATGGAGTAGAAATACTCTCTTCTCAGTGAACTTCTGGCAGCTAGACAGCCAAGTAGAGAGTCTACCTCATGAGGGAACACTAAGGAGAGAAAAAGACCAAAGGAAAAGTTTTCTCTGTTGCTTTGAGAGCTTCCTTCAACTGGCAGCATAAAGGGATCTTTACAGGAAGCAAGCAGAAGTCCAGGTAGGGAAGCTGATATCCTCCTCTTGGTCACATCTCACAAATGGGAGGGCTGGGGCAAGTCTGTCTTAGGGGCACTATCTGCATAATACAAGGAACAGACTTCTTTTCTGTGAAACTTCCTCCTCTGCTCACTTTGAGTGGGCAAATGGTAGATCATTTAACAGATGTCTAATTAAATACCAATTGTGTAATTACCCAATCACTTTTCTCTCCTGGAGTACCTAGTATAAGAGTTAAAACTATGTCTTTGGTATCAATGATATATAGAACTAAGACTCTTCTTTTAATGTTCCTTTCATGAGGAAAACTAACCTTAAACTGATTTTCTGTTCAATAAAAAAGAAATTAAGATAATTGGTCTTGATAAAGGAATATGTCACTTTCAACATTAGGTTTTGTAGTCCTTTTAATACCCTGTGTTCAGGTGCTGTGGATAGAGCTCCAAACCTGGAACCAGGAAGACTTGAGTTCAAATCTGGATTCAGACATTTGCTAGTTGTGTGACCATGGACAAATCGCTTAAACCTCTACCTCAGTTTCCTCATCTGTAAAATGGGGATACTAATACCACCTACCTCCCAGGATTGTTGTGAAGATCTGGACATTGATTTGATCATGTGTACAATGAGGCAATTAGATTGGCTCTACCATCTCTCCCAGCTACATAATTTGGTGAATCTATAAATGCATGAATAAGATGTCAGAAATAAGAATCTATCATGGAAAGTTTAAGTGAGGGAATTCGTTGGACTAGTGAAAAGTGTCCTCTGGGTTTTCCAGGTTTTCTGTTAATTTATTCTAAAAAATCTCCATGGCCATTTTCTTACATTCCTCTCCCATGTTCTCTCCTTCAGTCTTCATTCCTTCAGAAATCATTTTTTTTACCATTTATTGTCCTAACTCATAAATTTCTTCTGTCAACATTCTGAAATGCTTAATGCCTTATATTGATGTTGGCCCTATCTTATATTTGACCACACAGCAAAATGTGTTGACATAGTATGTGAAGGACTCTGGATAACCAAATGTGCTAAGCCAAGTTTTCTTCATACATGCCAGGGTCAAAACTTTAGCTCAAGACATTTCATTAACTCTTTTATGCCAATGGGAAATTATGAAATGTTCAATTCAGCAAATATTTATTGCATACCTACTATATTTAAGATGCTGGGGAGATGAAGTTGAATAAGACATGTTTTCTGCCCTCAGGAAATTCACAGTCTTGATGCAGGAATAAGACAAGTAGATAGAATAACTATGGTGCAAGCCAAAGTATGGAAAGGGTCAGTAAAAGAGATAAACAGTATATGATATTTCAGAGGAAGATAAAATTGCTTCTGGGTAGGGAGGGAGACAGGGTTCAAGAAAGGTTTCATGGAAAAGGCAGAATTTGAAGCATATCTTGAAGACAGGTTTTTTAGTAGGTATAGACCAGCAGAAGGTTTGAAAGGAAGAGAGAATGGGGTGAGGTACAGGAGGAAAGGAATGGCATGTAGTCCAATCATAAAGAACAAGAAGAGCAAAGGCAGAAGAATGTGAGCCATGTTTAATCCCCTTCCCTTATTGGTGAGTTCTTTTCAGTACCTTCATTTGGAGAATGATCCAGGACAACTTCATTCCTCTCCTGGCTGTGCTTCTGACCCTAAGTACTTTGCCATCATGCCTCCTCCTGGTGTCCCTTATGCCCAGCTCTACGCTTCTTTTATGTGTTGTCTCCCACAATTAGAATGTAAGCTTTTTAAGGTCAGGGACTGTCTTTCCCTTTGCTTCTATCTGTATCCCCAGTGATTAGCACAGTGCTTGGCATTTACTGAGTATTTAATAAATGCTTGTGACCTACCTATCTCAAGAAAGGAAAGATTTCCAAGAAAGAGGAAGTGGACATCATTGTCACACTCTGTAAAGAAGTCAAGGAAGATAAAGACCACAAAAAAATTATTGGATTTCCTAAGTAGGCAGTCACTAGCAGAGTAGTTTCAATAGGTTGGTAGATGTGGAAGCCAGATAGTTTAGGGTGAAAGACTGGTTAAATGATGCAGAAGTAATGAGTGACAATAATTCTTTCTAGAAATTTAGCAGAAAATCAAACAGCCATTTATTAAGCCCATATCATGTGACAGGAATTGTGCCAATTGTTGAGGATCTGAAGAAAAAGCAAAAACACTCCTTTTCTTCAAAAAGCTTACATTACTAATGGGAGAAATGATGTGTACACAAAAGATACTTATAGTTCAGATGGAAGGTAGCCTTAGAGAGGAAAGCACTAACAGTTGGGAAGATCAAGAAGGGCCTTTTACCTAAAGTAGAATTTAAGCTGAATTTTCAAAGAAACTTAGGAAAAGCAATTACTTTTGGGGGGATGGAATGGAGTGGGGAGAGACCTGAGATACAGAATTAAATTGGAGGGCTACCCCCAGGTGAGAGGTAGGTGCATAAAGGCTTTATGAAAGGAGAAAAAGAGACATGTGAAAGAGAAGTTGTGATGGTAGAAATGGGTATTTTGCAAATTACTGGCTATATGAGTAAGAATGAGGCGTTGAGAATTACATTGAAGTTGTGAATCTGGGTGACTGGGTGGATAACAGTGTAGTAACTGGGAAGTTGAGAAGAATAGGTTTGGAGGAAAACAATGAATTCTGTTTTGGCCACAGTGAGTTTTAGATGCCAAGAGAACATCAGTTCTACATATCTAAGATGCAGCTTTTGATAGAGCACTGGAGCTCAGGAGAGAGATTAGGGATGGATATATAAATCTGGGGATCCTCTCCTGAGAAATTATCATTGAACACTTGGAATTTGATGAGATCACCAAATGGGAGAATATAGAAAGAATTGACATGGATAAATATAAATCAGAAGAGAGTGAGATGAAATAATCGTATAGGTAGGGGCTAAGTCAAGAGAACAGTAGAGAGAGATGAGAAGATATGACAAGCTTAAGTAATGTGGCATAAGAAAGAGTTTCTTGGAGGAGACAGAATCATATTTGTAGGCAGAGGGACTACAGACTTTTTCCTTGTATGAACCTGCTAGCTTTTCTCTAGTCCAAAGGCACAGATTGTACTCCTAATCCTGACTGATTCTGTTGGCCAGAGGTAATTTGTTTTGTTTTGTTTTTCTTTTTTTTTTTATGTTTTTTTTTTTTTTTAAGCAATTGGGGTTAAGTAACTTGCTCAAGGTTACACGGCTAGTCATTATTTATGCGTGGGTGCTCATTTTCTGAGGCCGATCTGATCTCGGGTCATCCAAACTCCGAGGCCGGCGCTCTTACTCACTGCGCCACCTAGCCGCCCCTTTAGGGCAATTGGGGTTAAGTAACTTGCCCAAGGTTACATGGCTAGGTTTTTTTTTTTTTTGTTCGTATGGATTAAGTGTCAGAGGCCGGCTCCGAACTCAGGGCCTTCTGATTCCAGGGCCGGCGCTCTATTCACTGCGCCACCTAGCCGCCCCTGTTTTGTTTTTCTTAAACAAATCTACGTTTTTAAAAGGTATTCTTATGCCACATTAAATGTATTAATGCATTTATTTATTTTTAGTTTTCAACATTCACTTCCACAAAATTTTGAGTTCCAAATTTTCTTCTCATCTTTCCCCCTCCCCCCACACCAGGAAGGGTTGCATTCTGATTACCCTTTCCTCCAATCTGCCCTTCCCCTTCTATTATCCTGTAGGATAAGATAGATTTCTGTAACCCAGTGCCTGTGTATCTTATTTCTCAGCTGAATGTAAAAGCAAATTTTTAACATTTGTTTCTAAAACTTTGAGTTCCACATTCTCTCCCTTCCTCCCTCCCCACCCATGCTCATTGATAAGCTAAGCAATTCAGTATAGGTTATACATGTGTAATTATGCAAAACATTTCAATAATAGTCATGTTGTAAAAGACTAACTGTATTTCTCTCCATCCTATCCCACCCCTCATTTATTCTGTTCTCTCCTTTCACCCTCTTCCTCCTCAAAAATGTTTGTTTCTGATTATCCCCTCTCACTATAGGCCCTCTATTCTATCCCCCCTTATAGTTTTCCCCCCTACTTTCCTATAAGGTAAAATAGATTTCCATACCCAATTGAGTGTCTACATTATTCTCTCCTTAAGTCAAATTAAATGAGAGTAAGGTTCACTCATTCCCTCTCACCTCCCCCATCTTCCCTTCCAGTGTAAAAGCTTTTACTTGCCTCTTTTACATGAGATAATTTACAATATTTTACCTCTCAATTTTGCTGGGTAGATGATTCTTGGTTTTAATCCTAGCTCCTTTAACTTCCAGAATCTCATATTTCAAGCCCTCTAATCCCTTAATGTAGAAACTGCCAAATCTTGTGTGATCCTGATTGTGTTTCCACAACACTTGAATTGTTTCTTTCTGGCTGCTTGCAATGTTTCCTCCTTGACCTTAAAACTCTGGAATTTGGCTATAACATTCCTGGGAGTTTTCCTCTTGGGATCTCTTTCAGGAGGTGATTGGTGGATCCTTTCAATTTCTATTTTACCCTCCAGTTCTAGAATATCAGGGCAGTTTTCCTTGATAATTTCTTTAAAGATGATGTCTTGGGTCTTTTTTTTATCATGGTGTTCAGGGAGTCTAATAATTTTTAAATTATATCTCCTGGATCTATTTTCCAGGTCAGTTTTTTTTCACATTGTCTTCTATTTTTTCATTCTTTTTCATTTTATAATTTCTTGATTTCTCTTAAAGTCATTAGCTTCCATTTGCTCCATTCTAATTTTTAAGGAATTATTTTCTTCAGTGAGCTTTTGAACCTCCTCTTCCATTTGTCCAATTTGATTTTTAAGGCATTCTTCTTATTGGCTTTTTGGACCTTTTTTGCCATTTGATCTAGCCTATTTTCTTCAATATTTTTTACCAAGCTGTTGAATCAATTTTCATGATTTTCTTGCATTACTCTCATTTCTCTTCCCATTTTTGCCATCTACTTCTCTTACTTGCTTTTCAAAATTCTTTTTTAGCTCTTCCATGGCCTGAAATCAATTTATATTTTTCTAGGAGACTTTGGATGAAGGAGCTCTGAGTTTTTTACTTTTCTTCTGAGTGTATGTTTTGATCTTCCTTGTTACCAAAGTAAGTTCCTATAGTCTGAGGTTTTTTTTCTCACTGGTTGTTCCTTTTCCCAGTCAACTATTTGACTTTTTAACTCTTTGTTAAGGTAGCACTCTGTTTCCAGTGTGGAAGTCATACTATCCCAAATTTAGATTTCAGTTTTGTGTAACTGTCTTCAGAGATACTTCTAGGGACCTGTAAGTTTTCAGTTCTTCCAAGGTGGTATGATCTAAGGAGAGGTGTTTACTCCTCTCCTGGCCTGTGCTTTGGTTTGTGAATGACCACAAGCACTCTTTTCTGCCACAAGCTCCGCTATGCCAGTGCTCGTCTTCTCTCCAGAATTGCCACCCCAGGCTGCCATCCACATCCAAATATGGGCAAAGCAACAGAGTCCTGCCTCAGTTCCAGCAAAAAGATCCCTGTGATCTCCTTCTGAACAGTTGTTCTGTGCCATTACCATCTGTGGACTGAGAGCTCTGGAAGCAGCCATCACCATCCCAGGGCCTACACTGGGACCAGGGCCAGACCATGTTCCTCCCTTACCCAAGTCTGACAGACCTTTCCTACAGACTTTTTAAGTTGTCTTTGGCATTTGTGGGTCAAGAAGTCTAGAAACCACTACAACTGTCTGTGACTCTGTCCCCTGAAGCCTGCTACGGGTTCACTGGGCCCAGTCTGTGCTGGACTGGCTTATGCTGGCCTGTGCTTACCTCCCAAGTTGGGTGCAACAGACCTTTCCTGTTGACCTTCCAGGTTGTCTTAGGCTGGTAATTTGTTTCACTCTGTCTTTCTGTGGGTCCTGCTGCTCTAGAATTTGTTTAGAGTCAATTTTTATAGGTATTTGGAGAAGTTTGGAGGAGATCTCAAGCAAGTCCCTGTCTTTCCTTTGCCATCTTGGTCACCACCTTAAATTTTCATTCATAATTTGTAAACTAATATCCACAAGTTCAGAAATAAGAGATAACAAGTTTGAAAAGGTGATCTTGCTTATAATTACATGTGATCTGACAATACTTGAATCCTGCTTGACAAGGAAATACTTCTCATGGTCATACCTAACTTATTGCTAAAGTATGGTAAAACTGTGTTAAAAGACTGAATAAAACTTTCATAAAAAGTTCCTTTTATCAGGTCTCCACATAAGATCTCTTCCAATTTTGTCAAATTATTTCTCATTCTATTTCACATTTTCCCCAATATATTTTTATCTAAAAAATATTACAATAGCTTGTTTCTTGAAATCAACTGTTCTATTACTTATAGTTCTAGGGAGTTGCCTGCTACACACAGAGAAGTTAAGTGACTTGCCCAAGGCTACACACTAGTATCTGAGGTAGAACTCAAAATCAGGGCTTCCTGATTCTAACACCAGTTCCGAATCCACTGTGTTACCCTGCCTTCCTGTGAATTACATGATAAACAAAATTGAAAAGCTATATTTGGAAAACAGTAGGTAAAAGTATGTGCCCAAAATGAAAAAAAAAATACTCCAACCTCTGTTAAAGCAGGAAGAAACAGGGACTGTAAATATTTTTTAATAATATAAATGTTCTAAGGAAGAAGAAAGATACTCATTCTGACTAGGAGAAAAATATTACTTTTCTTCAGAAGATTTTGTCTTCTGTCATTTCCAAGAATATTTTTCTCTAAGAAATCAAGTGTTACTAGAAAAGCCCCATTAGCATTTTGAAATGTAGATGAAGAAAAATGATCAGGTGGTCTTAAATTTTAAAACTGCTGGGTAGCCATTCTTTGCTGTTCCCTCATAATAGGCACTAAACTTTAATGCTGAGAGTTTCTCTTTTCCTTACAGTCCATCAAAGTAATTGAGATTTTTCCCATTTCAAAAATACATTATTGGAGTTGGCATCTTGTGGTCATATAATTATGCTAGAGATATTAAATGTATTTTAGACACAAATTGTAGATACAATGCTGAGGAACTGTGAACTTATTACCATATCATTAAACCACATTTTTCCCCAAGAGCAAAGTGTGTTTTTTGTAACTTACAAGAAATATCTTGCCTTGCAGTAACACACATGTTTAACATTTTTTAAAAGCCACAATATTTAACTGTGGTATTAGGTTTCTTGTTATTTGGGTTCACAATGCTGGGAATGTGGTGAATATAGTTGTTAATATCAGTAAATATTTAATGAATTAATAACAAACTCATACTCACAAAAATGGATCCATTCTGACAATTTGTTGTTTTAAAGGCATGGCGTGGTATTTTTACATAAAAAAGAAAAAGTTTCCCAGACTAAATACATTTCGTGGCTCTCCTTAGGAAAAGGAAAAACTTAAGGAATAAAAGTATGACCCGAATAAAGATCTGCTCATTCATTGATTCATTTACTGATTAAAAATTTATTAAATTACTGCTGTTTACAATTTCAGCGAGCTAAGCATTGGAGAAATAGCAAGTTAAATTAGGCCTAGCTATTTGCCTCAAGGAACTTGTAATATAGTAGAAGTGATCAGATGTACACAAATGAAAAATATGTCATTGGTGTCTGATTCACCCTTTATTCAAAAGTGTCATTTGAGTTAAACTTTGAACAAACATTTACCAAGTGTTGCAAGACATAGAAGGATAGGTATAATGTAAGCAAGCAGAAAGTGGGAGAGGAACAAATGTCCAGTATAGGGAAAAGCATGGAATAGAGTAGGTAGGTCCAGAATGCATTTGGGAAATGATGAGTTTGGTTGTAGAGATGAGACTTGCAAAGTATATCATAGCTAGATTGTACCGGATTTTAAAAGTCAAGTATTGATACCGTATTTATGCCAGTCCTAGTATTCATTCATTGATGGCAACTTAATTTCCACATGACAAATTACATGACAAATATGAAGTATTCATAGAGTAATCTTGTTAATGTGTCCCATTTTTCTTGCCATGGAGGTGGTTGAGGTTAAATTTGCACAATAATTATGCAAACCTTGAAAGAATTTAATTTTTAAAAATATACAACCATTGGCCTCAAACAAGGTAAAAATTAGCCTTCAGTTTAGAAGCAAGACATTTATAAATATATCGGTGTAGCAATTAATACAGTAGTTATATAACTAAAAGTAGATAATTGCTCCTCATTAATGATCTTGAAAATTTATCACTAAGTTATGATGTTTTAAGCAAAGTCATTCCTTTGTAAGAAGAGGATATTTTCTTTGTTTTCATATGATGAATGTTGTAGTAATGAATTGTTTTCAGGTGTGAGGACATATTAACATCAAAGGTTATATCATAACAGACACACACACACACACACACACACACACACACACAACTATTAACAGAACCCAAGTAACAAAAGTTTTTAATCAAGTCAAATATTTTTATAACCTTTCATTTTAAAAGAAGAGAATCAAATACCAAGAAAACCAAGTGAGCTCAGAGATTAAGGGTGTTGTGTCTGTTTTGTTTTGTTTTTTAAGAATTGTATAAGATATAAATTGAGGTCAGTACAAATTCAACCCAGGTTTAAGAAAAAAAGGCAATATGGTACAGTAGTAGGGATAATAGATTTGGACTGTTAGTACCTTAGTTTAAATCTGAACTTTGCTCCTTATTATATTTGTATCTCTTGGAAAATTATGTATTGATACTTGGGCCTCAGTTTTCTCACCTACAAATTAGAGAATTGAACTATATAAGCTTTGTAATCTATCATCTATATTTAAATCTCATGTTCCTCTGACCTACAACCATAGTACTAGAAATGCTATTTGAGGCTAAAAATGATGCTCTGGAAGCAGTGCAAGATCCTCAGATACTAAACATTAAATTTTAAATTATGTTCATTATGAGACATTTGCTGAAGCATCTAAGTGGACTTTTGCATCCCTAGAAGACTCAGAAATGAGTGTTGAAACAAAAAGGAAAGTTAATAGATCTAGAGGTAGAAGGAATGCTTGTGATGATTCATCTAGTTGTGGGTTCTTAACCTGGGGATCTGAAAACTTTAAAAAAATATTTTGACAACTGTATTTCACTATGATTGGCTTCCTTTGTTGTTTGTGTGTTTTATTTTATGCATTAAAAAATCATTCTGAGGAATTCATAAACTTCACCATACTGACAAAGGGGTAAAAGACACAAAATAGTTAAGAACCCTTGAGCTTCATCTCTTCTATTTGTCAATCATTTTCAATACATGATCAACTGATATTTTTTCCATTCCATATTTCTCTGATGACATGCTATTTCTCCTGTGAAATCCTTCATTTGCAACTTATTATTACCTAGTTATGCCTGCCATGAGCCTCTCCTTGCTCACTGGGTGATCCTCAACTTACATGGAATTCTATGAATGATATTCATATAGCATAACCAGAAAAAGCATTTTTTAAAGATAGGCCACCATCCACATAATTCCATTATATGCTGCAGATCACATTGTATCATATATGGCAATCACAATGCTACTTTTTGTGGTCAAGGAGTCTCCTCAGTATCCAAAATCTTATCCTGAGATAGCCCATTTCTCTTTCTGAAGCATGTCAACATCATTCTCATTTATTCGTCATTTAAAAATATGTGATTTTTATAAATGTGGATATTTCTTCTACCAGTGGCTCCTCATTGCCCAGAAGACAAGAGGAGAGGCTGGCTTTTTAAGTGCTTCACACTCTAGTTCTCATTTACCGTTTTGCACTCATTTCATATACATAAATTTTATACCCATATAGAAAATCTAAGTTTTAGCCAAATTGGGCCACAAGCTATTCCCCAAACTAGACACTATAAGGTCTAGATACTAGATACCAGGGGAGGAGCCAAGATGGAGGCATAGAAGCAAGAAGACTCCATGTGCTCCTCCCATAATCACCTCAAATACCTATAAAAATGGCTCTAAACAAACTTTAGGGCTACAGAACCCACAAAGTGATAGAGAGAAACAAACCTCCCACTGAAGACAGCCTGGCAGACTGGCAGGAAGGGTCCATCTCAGTATGCTCAGAGCAGAGTCCAGCCCCGTGTGAGTCCAAGGTTTTAGCCCAAGAGTGGCCCAACCAGCTATGGCCAGAGGGAAGTTGGGAGAGTAGATCACCAGCAGCTGTAGTGGTTGCCAGAATTATCAAACCATAAATGCCAAAGACAAAGTGAGAAGTCAGTGCAGTGTGGATTTGGGGAACAGGGAGTCTGGGAGTGTGGTCTGGCCTCTGCCCTCTGGAGGGAGAAGCAGCTGGGAAGTGGCTGAGGCACAGCAGCCATGCAGCTGCCATCACATGGCTGCTTCAGAGCTCCTGGCCTGCAAATTGTAGGCGGACCAAGCAACCAGTGTGAGGGATAATCACTCTTGCTTTAACCTGCTTGGATCTGGATTGCTGTCTTGGGTGGAGGTCCTGGGGTGTGTGACCAGTTTGCCAGAGCCAGTGGAGGCTTCAGAGAGGGAAGCCAACTAATAGCTTCAACAGCTGAGAAAACCCTAGTGATTTGGGACAAAGCTTTCCTCTCTGGAAGCAGAGTTCTACTTATGGCAAAAAGCTCAGAAGCCAAGTAATTGAGTGGCAACATGAGCAAGCTAAGGAAGCAAAGCAAGCACAGCAATACCATTTTGGACTCCTTTTGGGGGGGACAAAAAGGATCAAAGGATGTAAAAGGAGGAAGACAAGGAAGTCAGAACTCCTGTACCAAAAGCTTCCAAGAAGAATATGAATTGGTTACAGGCCATAGAGGAGCTTAAGAAGGATTTTAAAAACCAAATAAGAGAAGTGGAGGAAAAATTGGGAAGAGAAATGAGAATGATGCAAGAAAATCATGAAAAGAAAGTCAACATCCTGACTAAATAAAATAACACCTTAAAAAATAGACTAACTCAAATGGCAAAAGAGGCTTAAAAAGCCAATGAGGAGAAGAATGCCTTAAAAAGCCAAATTGGCCAAATGGAAAAAGAATCTCAAAAGCTCACTGAAGAGAATCATTCCTTCAGAATTAAACTGGAGCAAAGGGAAGCTAGTGACTTTATGAGAAATCAAGATACTGTTAAACAGTTCCAAACAAATGAAAGAATAGAAGGCAATGTGAAATATCTTGTTGGAAAAACCACTGACCTGGAAAATAGATACAGGAGAGATAATTTAAAAATTATTGGACTACCTGAAAGCTATGATCAAAAAAAGAACCTAGAAATCACCTTTCAAGAAATTCTCAAGGAAAATTGCCCTGATATTTTAGAACCAGAGGGCAAAATAGAGGTTGAAAGAATCTACTGATCACCTCTTGAAAAAGAAAACTCCTAGGAATATTATAGCTGGGTTCCAGAGCTCCCGGATCAAGGATACTAGACACCAGTTATTTCTCTCATCAGTTTTCCTCTTACCAACCTTATTTGTGAATATGTTATTTATTCTAGTAAAATGTAAATTCTTTAAATCCAGAAACTGTTTGGTTTTTTTTTTTTTCACATTTGCACCTCAGAAAGGCATCTGGTAGTGCAGGGAATAGAGCTCTGGACCTGGAGTCAGGAAGACTTGTGTTGAAATTCACCCTCAGATTCTCAGTGATTGTATGACCTTGGGCAAGTCACTTAACCTCTGTTCCTTCAGTTTTCTCATCTGTAAAATGAGGGTAATAAAGTTGTTGTGAGGGTAAAATGAAATATTTCTAAAGCACTTCCCACAGTGCCTGGCACATAGTAGACACTTAACAAATGCTTGTAGAATTGTCATGAAAAAGGCTTAATCCTAATACAGGGTCTTCATGGTTTTAAATTATGCAACCCCAGCAAAAATCATTAACCTTATGGCAATTTGTCTCACCTTAATTAACTTCACAGGTCCTAAAATGATAGGCATGGACATCCTATGTCCTGGTCTACACTCATCCTGTTCCAACTTTGTAGAATCTTCCAAAAATATGTCCTTCTCCTAAAACCTTTTGAGAATTCAAATCATATCCACCTTCTAGTAGAACTTTATTAAGGGTCATCAAATAAATACATTTGTTCACAGCAATACTAATTCAGTACTATCCTTTGCAGAAACTCATTGATGTACTTTGTAAAACGTTTAAGAAGCTTAGGATTTTACTTGGAGATTGTCCACACACAGGCGTTTTTCCCTTCTCTGTGTTTTTAAGAACAATATCCCAACACTTGCCCTATTTCTCTATTACTTCAGAAGTGAAAACAGATGGGAAAACCCTCAGTTTGCCCAATAAACAGAAAATTGCTTTCACTGATGTTATAGTGAGGGGAAGAATAAAAATGTAGATTCAGATCTATGTTAAGAAGTTGAAAAACAAACTTTTTAAAAGACTGCCTCTACAATAACAGCCTAATAATATCCTATATTGGGGTAAGGGAGACTCAGAGAACACCTTGTAGATTTAGTTTTCAGTAGCTGCTAAGATATACAAAACATTTCATTTCAGCTTTGACAAAACGTGCCACCTCTGTTATCTTTTCAACAAACTAGTCTGACCAGTTTTCTGTTTGTTCCTCTGGCTTGTACTCCTGGGCTTTGCTGCCTGATTGGCTAGGAGATGGAACTTCCTCACAGGTGGAGCAATGAACATGCAAACACCACTTTGGCCTTTGGGACAGGAATCTATGGCTCTGTAAATACAGCACTTAACTCAGTACTAAGCACAAAGTACTTTCACTTAAACACTCCTAAGATGGTCTACAACTTGCTAAAGGCCCAGAAAAATCTAACCACAAGAACATTTTATTATCCTTAAAAACATTTTTGGTGCTGTCATGTAGCCATACACTGAAATGAAAATAAAAATGTTGACCAAAATGTTTGTTGGTGGTTATGTGCAAGCTCAGGCTAAAATCAGCCACATTCTTGGCTAAAGCAAGACACAGGCTAGTGGTAATGTATTAACAAAGGTATTTTAGGACTCAGTGAAGAAAGCTGAATTGTTTTTCAACATTAGACTCATTTGTTTTATGTCTTTTTTATTATTTTCACCTTCGAAGATAATGAATATTTCCGTTCACAATGAGCAGAAGAAACGATGGCTTACAAAAATGTAAGTCTGTTAAGTACAGCTTGCATTTTTCTTTAATTAATTTTTTTCAAATAAATATGTATTTTCTCTGTCCCACATTTCTTTACCCACACCCTCACCAGTCAGAGAAAAAAGAAAAATATCTTTATAACAAATATGCATAGTCAAGCAAAAATAAAATTCTACTATTTCCACATCCACAAATTTGTGTTTCATTCTGTATATTTAGTCCACTGCTTCTCTGTCAGGCACAGGTAAGTATTCTTCCTCATCAGTCCTGTGGGATCATTGCATTAATTAACACTTTTCAAGTCTTTCAAATTTGTTCATTTGATAATGCTGTTATGGTATAAATTTCTCCCTTAATTTTCTTCCCTTTAATCTGCCTCATTTCAGAGTCTCAAGTTTCTCTTAAACCATCCCCTTCATCATTTTTATGATACATTAATATTTTATTTCATTCAAAAGAGGGTCATTGAAATATTTTAAATATGCAAAAAAATGGGAAAGCTTGATTTTTTTTTTTAGGGTTTGTAGCAAATTCAATAGTTCATTTCAAAGTTGTCCTACTTGTCTGTCTCTCCCTCTGAACTGTCTTCTATTTCCTTCTGTGCATTTTCTGTTCATTTAATGACCTTCTTTTCAGCATCACTATCCCTAAACCCCTCTCTCCCAAAAATAAGTAGATAGGTAGGTAGGTAGATAGATAAATAGAGCTCCCTCCCCGGCTTTAGCCATAGGAAAGTAAAATAGCTATAAACATAGGCCATATCCAAAAATTCATTTATCTTTTTGAACCTGTAATCTATCATATTTCTTTCAGGAAGGAGTAAGTATGCTTCATCAGTCCTCTAGAGTTATGCATGGTTCCTCATTGCATTGATCAAAGTTATGAAGACTAGACATACATTCACAGATACTAGGATATTCTATAATTTAATATTGTCTTGGATCACTTGATATAATTTATTCTCACTAGAATAATGAATTCAGGAAGTTAATTTAATTTTTAATTAAGTAGATTAAATTAATTTAGATTAATTGAAATATAATTTAATAAGTTCCTACTATGTGCAAGATACTCTATTGGGTACTAGGAATAAAAAAATCCTTGCTCTCAAGAAGCTTATGTTTTCCTGAGGAGGGACCATCTAAGAAATGTACCACATATTTATAACACAAGGTAACCAGTGATTGAGAATTACAGAAAAAGCACTCCACATTGGAAAATATTCTCTCAAATGGTATGGTATCTCAGTGATGGAGGTTCTCTATCCCATCATTTCAAAACAACAAAACCATAGATATATTTTGTATCTACTCCATGGCTGAAGGCATAAAATGCTTGCCTAACAAATTGCCAGCTCCCAAACTCTTTAAATATTTTGATTGTTTTTAATTTGCATTCCTTATGTGTATATGTATATGTGTGTGTGTGTGTGTGTGTGTGTGTGTGTGTGTATAGTGACCTAATTGCTTTATGCAATTATTTTTATTCAAGGTCAGACTGATTCCATAAATACTTTACAGGAAAATATGAATAATGTTTCTATTTTAATTTCTTCTGTTTACTGAAGTCCCAGAAATTCTGAGGTTGAAGGGACCTCAGAAACAATCCCATCCAAACCATACCTTTGGAAGAATCCCTTCTGCAGCATTCTTTGTAAGAGGTCATCTAGCCTTTGATTGATGAGCTCTCATTGTTAGGAATTTTTCCTTACATATGGACAAAATCTCCTTCTCTATAGCTTCCCCCAGTTGCTTTTAGTTCTGCCCTTTGGGGTCATAGAAATCCTTCACACATTTAATCTCTCTTCCACATTACACCCCTTAAAATACTTGAACACAACTATAGTGCCCCATCCCCCATCCAGTTTTCTTTTATTCAGGCTAAACATCACAAGTCTTTCAACTAATGTTTGTATGACAGGATCTTGAGGCTTTTTACCATCCTGACTGTCATTTTTCAGATTCTCTCCAGCTTTTCAACATCTTTCCTAAAATATGATGCCCTGAACTCTCCAGATGTGCTCTGATCAGGGGAAAAGTGCATTGGAAGGATCACCTAAATGGTTTTGGATACTCTGCCTCTCTTAATGTAGGGCCTTAGGTTGTTTTCTTGGCTTCCATAGCATTCTATGAAGAATGTGGCTGTTTTTCCTTGCCACCCACTTAATCCTGAACACTTTTCCACAAGAATTGTTGTCTAGCCTTGCCTCCCTCATACTGTACTTGTGTTTTTTTTAGTCAAAATATAAAATGTTACATTAATTCCTATTTAAATTTACCTTTCTCAATTCAAATTATTGAAATCTCTGAATCATCTCTCATTCCCTATATTAGCTATTCCCCTCAACTTCATCTCATTTCCCCTTGTGACAGCCATGGTTCCTATGACTTCATCCTAGTCCCTCAGTCCTAGTCTAAATTGTATTAGAGACCTATCTTCATACTGTTCTTCATTGTTTTTAAAAGAATATAAAGCACATATGTAATTATGTCACTGACCTCAATAAAATCCATCGATTTCCTTTTGCTCTCAAAGCAAATATAAACTGTCACATAAAGCTTTTCGACACCAAACCCCAACCTAATTTTCCTATATTTCTTTCTTCATATACTCTATAGTTCAGTCAGATTGGCCAACTTAGTATTCTTCCTATCCATCAGGCTGTTTCTGTTCTCAGTGCCTAGAATGCATTCCCTCCTCACCTTTGCTTCTTAAATTTATCTCACAAGTTTCCTTCAAGACTCAACACATGCTCTACTTTCTACAAGAAGCATTTCCTAATACTTCCAACTGTTAGTGCCCTCCCCCATTACCTCATATCAAGCCTATTCTCATATTCTCTGGCTCATTACACCCCCACCCACAGTAGAAGTCTAGAGAAAAGAGTTAAAACAACGTTTAACAATTGCCTGTTTCTGGAGTCTTCCCAAAGAAACTAACAGGCTTCTTTCTCAAAAATTTACTTATACAAAGTAGGAGATAACAGGTATAGTAAAGCTGTTTACTGTAGTTCTTCTTTCACAAATGAAGTTCTTAAAATATAAAAGACTTGTTAAGTACATATTGACAAATACTTAAACTATGAAACAGTAATATATCATACAAGAGCCTATGAACAAATACAAAAAAAAAAAAACACCTGAGGCACTCAAAGGACTCAGAAGTCCATCACCTCCTGGTAGTGCTAACCAGATTT
This sequence comes from Gymnobelideus leadbeateri, assembly GCA_011680675.1. Classification (NCBI taxonomy): domain Eukaryota; kingdom Metazoa; phylum Chordata; class Mammalia; order Diprotodontia; family Petauridae; genus Gymnobelideus; species Gymnobelideus leadbeateri. The sequence continues at coordinate 22,060 of WOXC01009120.1, forward strand.
CATTTTCACTTCAGTCTATCCTGTCCCTTCAGCAGTTCCCTCAAGGTTCATGTCTTCTGGTTAGGCAGCTGCTAGTAGCTCAGTTATGGCAGTCTCCTTAAATGAGATCTTAGTTGAGCATCCAGGACCCACAGCTCTCAGTGGCTACATACCTTTGCCTCATAATCTAGCAGTTGGAGAAGAGTGAAACACCCATTCTTGAATTACTATGTAAATCCACTATTCTCTGGGAAAGAATCATGAAGAAGAAGAGGCAGCTGAGGACTTACAGCTGAGGGAAAAGAGGAATCCAAGCCCTCAGTGTAAGAATAATAGAGAAGTTCAGAGTCCTAGGCTACACATTCAAAACAGGGAATGAAAGAATGAACTCTGTTTCTCCTTTTAACCCAACAAAATTGACAGTTTCTCTTGCTTAATCATCAAGTCATCTTCAACACTGCGGAGGTGATATGGTCTATGGGAACCAGCTGGGACCCTCTGCTTATACATGCATTTTGCAAGGGCCCAGAGCAGAGGATGATTAACATATACAATATCCTAAATTGTAAATCCTTCAGTGTTGGTCCAGATCAAATGTTTCTTCTTATGGAAATTCTATTGATTATCCCTCATATGATTTGTATATATTTGTTTCCATGTTGTTTCCACCATTAGACTGTGAGGACTTTGAGGATAGGGACTATTTAGTGCTGTGGTTGTTGTTGATTTTTCTTTTGTATCTTCAGTGTTTGTTTAGATCAATGTCTGACAAACAGTAAGTGCTTAATAAATGGCTGCTGACTTTGACCAGAGTGAATTCTTAATGAGTTTGCCCCTCTCTCCCCACTCTATAAAGCTTATTTCTATAGATGCTGACTCCCTTTAAAACTGAATTGCTTTTATACTTATACACCAAGGGCCTAGCATGTAGTAGGTGCTTATTGAGTTGATTCCCTTCTCTTCCCTCAGCAGTAAGTTGAGTTCTTATTGATTGATTGCTCTGTAACAGAAATCACAATGGTCCCAAGGGTTACATTAAACAGTTATTTCCATTTTTCTAATATTATCCTATTCTGATGTTATGAACTTTGGTATTATCAGCCTGTTACATTCAGATGACCTGGCAGTGGTATCATTATATTGGAATCCATTCATTCTAGATTCTTGCTATTCTAAATACCAGGTGTTCCCATAGACATAATACCCAAAAGCAGCAGAAGAAACTCAGGGTTAGAAAGAAGTAAGAATTCAGGATTTAGTCCTGGAGTAAGTCAAAAGAAAATTAAGTGATTGGTCATAGCCTACTTTAATAGGCTGCCAAATAGAGAGTTGTTCCAATCAGTAAACTAGATTATGATGGGGAATAATGTATTCCACTACTTATTGCAATATTAAATTAGTTGCCCCAGTTTCACTCATGCTGAATTATATAATCATTTATGTCCTCCATTGTTTGCCTTCAACCTATACCTGCCATTGACCCTGTAGGAATTAGACACTTAAAGACAGATAATTCAATTTATTAGCTATTAACACTTTAAAATGAGTCACTATTAAAAGTCTAATTGTTTGCTGAGAATGTCCACATTAGTGGACTTTGCCAGATCAAACAAAAATTGAAGATATTTGTCCAAATGAAAATTAGAACATACAGCTCAAATATACTAAATGAACATGTATGTTCCTGTAATAATAATTTTTATTATCTCCAAATTGCAGGACAAAATTTTAATTATGACCCCTTTATATCAGCAGAAAACATGTATTTGGGATTAAAAACCCATTGCTTTAACTAGGATAGTTAAAGACTATGGTTTGATACATTCTCTGCTCCAACTTTCCTAAAAACCAGAGAACACTTCTAATAACACTTTTCTAATTTCATGGTTCAATGCACAGTCAGTAAAGATTTAAATAATTCAGAAAGAAAGCCTATTCTATTTCTTTATTAGAAGTTTGAGTCAGGAAAATTCTTTGACATTTAATAGGTTTTTAACCCTTTTAATAACTTCTTATAATGAAATTTATTGGAAGTTGTTTTAAAGAAAGGGTTATTATCTTAGCATGAATAGCAGTCACTAGTTTTTATGATTAGTTTTGAGACCTTGACCCTGCATGACTCAAAAGCCATAAAGGGAGAGGAATGTTAATAGTAACAACATTAAGCACACACCCATAAATATGGAAACTATATATGACTACATTCTTATCATGATCTGAACATGCTATAAAATTTTGCAGACAAATATTTGAATATTTAATTGTTTTAAAGGAGCTTAAGGTCGCTTACAGAGACTGCCATTTTTGAAAAGAAGGTGGTTTTAATTTTTCTAGACTGATTTTCCCAGGTTATTAATAATTTGCTTAATATAAAAAGATTCTTTGCTTTGTCCCATCTTGGTTTTATTTTGCTCTAGTATTTAATATTATATGGGATTATTAGGTGATTTCAATAATAAAATACAAACATAGAATTATTTTTTTCTTAAGCCCCTGATAAATTTGCAGAAAATAAGGGTATGTCCAGAGAAGTTACTAAATGTGCATTGCAAATGTTGCACAAGAACCTACTAGTGCTCTTAACATTTAGTGTAGATGAATGAGTTTCATTTTAATGACCAAAGAACTTTTAAATGAACTCAGTTTTCTATTTTTCCTGCTGACATGAAACCAGATGACATTCCTTTTACTGGTCTCTCTATCTTCATTGTAATACTTGGTTGCTATTGAAAGAAAAAAGAAAAGGAGCACAGTAAATTCTAAAGTATAAAGCATAAGGAACCTTTCTGAGCTGAATTGCTCCAAAATGTATATGTCTGGGTAAATTTCTAGTAGTCCCATTACAGCTACCATAAGACTTGTCTAATGGATGGACCAATTGGTGTATTACTAACTACTCAGCCAAGTCATTTTATTTGTTTCAGTTCACACAGTCCTTTGAAAGTGCTTTGAAAATAAAGTGACACATTATGCAAGCACTTCTCTGGACATCAAAGCAAAGCAGATGTGAAGGGACATTAGCATATTTGAATACACATTTAAAGGGAGAGTTGAAGAGTCCAGTTGAGAACAAAGTACTGCCTTGGGCATTTTGTAATGCAGATGCAAAAAGTGGGATCTGTACAGCTGAAGTCTTTCCTGCCTATCACTCATAAATAAACCCAAAGCAGCTTCATAAACACTTCTTGCCAAATAATAAAAGGCTTTTGAGGGGCTTCTCATTCAGATGTCCTGTGTATCAGAACTTGTATGCAATGGTGTCACTGTCTCAGCTTGGGGATGCTCTGATTGGATAAGATATCCATATAAAATTTCTGATAGTCATTTCATTGGAATCATGGTAGATTCTCAGAAGCATTTAAGGGACAAATGTTGCCTGCTGTACATATGCATATTTCTCATTCACAACCCCAGCAGAGGAACTATTTTCAAGGGCACACAGAAACACTATTTCAAGCTTGGTAATATGGAAGTTGATAGTTTAAAAATAACAGCAGGAGACAAATAGTGTTGGAATGAAGTAATCAGAGATGGTATGGCTCAATTGGAGTAAAAAACATCTTTCCAGCTGTGAGGTTAAAAAGCATCACTATATGCCATCATAGGCCTGGCCAGTCATGATCCAAATGACACATTACATTACATGTACAGAGCATATGGAAGAAAAACATTTTTACTGTAAAATGTTATCTATAATGCTCTCTTGGTCATTCAGCTCAGGAAGGTTACAAGGCTCATAAAACTGTTTGTCATTTCAGTGTTCATTTGACCTAGTTACCTTCACCAGGTGGAAAAGTTCCATTCTACTCTGCCTCTATCCCAGATCTTCATTTCTAAAAACATACTATTGGTCTGGTTCACAGCATGTGAATGGCTCACCAAACACCAGTTGGAAAAATAACCCAATATTCAGGTCATTTACTCACTGACAAGGAGCATCCTATTATTAAAAAATATATACATTTTAGGGAGTGGTCCAAAGCTATGATTTCTTGGTTACAGAGAACCTCCATGCAAGAAAAGTTTCCTCTAATAATATAAATTAGTGACTCTTCTGTAATTTATAGTCTTAGATAAGAGTTGCCAAAGGTACTTTCTCTGGGCCATATGGTCATTTTATGTCAGGTAAGGCTTAAATTCAGGTCTTGATGACTCTGAGGGCCATCACTCTGCACCTCTTCCTCCACTTTTGTTTTCATTTACATTATATACACATACATTTTATATATATATATATACACATATACATATACACATATATATGTGCTTACATGTAATGCACTTATATACGACAACTTGCATGTGTACATAGGCATGTGCATCATGTACACTTTCATATATGTATTATGTGTGTTTGTGTATTCATACGTGTATATATTAATCTGTACATGTGGTGAATAAACAAAAATGCAAGACATGAATAAAATGTGCACATCTGGACACTCATCCATTTGTGATACGCTAGACAAAATGAAAAAATCTGTGATTTCTTCAATATGGGGAATTCTCTCCTCAAGCCATCTAAGATTTAGTTGGTAAATACTAGGGAGCCACCTGAGAGACAAGAGATGATATCTTTAAAGCACTTTGGAAACCTTAAGTCAGTAGCTAAATGCCATCTCTTATTACATAGTATTTTATTCTTTCAGGTGATCAATGCATATGTTTTTGTTCTTATTCTGCAGATGAGGAAACTGAGTTTCAGAGATGTTAAACGGTTTTTCTTATCATAACATAGTACCAGCACTTGAATCCAGGTCCATACAAAAATTCATACAAGATCAAAACTCTTTGTAAAACTTAAAATGCTTGGTTGTAATCATTACAGCAAACCTTTAAATAAAATGAAGATTTGTTTTTTATTATTATTATTATTATTATATACATTCAGTTTCTAAACAATAACCTAGAATAACCTGGCATCTTTGGGAATACAAAGAATTAACCTTGGAAATGGATGCAGACTTTTGGGTCACCTACCTGAATAGACTATTCCTAGAAGTCCCATCTCTTGTGAAAGATAGGAACAGTAGTCCTACAAAAGTAGTGGCCAAGCCCAAGGCCACTGAAGCATGAATAATGAGTATATTCTTTCCAATTCTTCCTCTTTCCTTTAGATAATCTTGTGTGAGAAATGCAAAGATCTGTTGAGGAAATGTTTCTTACCTTGTGAGATTTTTGTACATGAATTTTGAAGCTTGCCAGTGTAATTCTTCCTCTTGTTCCCTGGACTCCCTGGGAACTATTCTGTATGTATTCACAGGAAGGTGTAGTATAATAGGAAAGAAAACAGATTGTAAAGAATGTGGAGGGTCAGGTAGTATGGAAGCTCAGGTATCTATGAGCATATGCTTTCTTCAGAAAACTTTAATCTTTCCCAAGAGTAAGCACTTGTAGAAAGTGATATATCCATTGTGCAAATCTCCTATGAATTGTACTCCAAAGAGCCCCTGCTTTGCTATGCTAATTACTTTTACTGTGGCTATTTATACTGTTTAAAATACAAATAGCCCATTAGTGCACAGAGATGGACTATGAATTATAACTCACTTGTATAGAGCACTTTAAAGTTTACAAAGAGCCTTTCCTGTGAAATAAAATCACAAAACTAAAGTTACAAGGGACTTCTGAGGCCATCTAGCCCAACATCTCCATAAGTCTTAAAGGCTGTCCACAAGTTCTACCAACTAGAGGTTAGCCAGTTTCCAAAGACCTTCAGTGACAATGAGAGAGTCACTATCTCTCAAGCCCATTCAGCCCTTGGACAGCTCCAGCTGTTAAGAAATTGGCTTTTAAAATCCTCCCTACGTAATCTAGTTCCAGTCTACATTTCCAGACTTATTTCATATGATGCTCCTTTACCCACTCTATAGTGCAGTCAGACTGGCCTATTCTCTGCTGTCCAGTCTCAAAATTTCATCTCTCATCTCCTTGTCCCTTTGCTCAGGCATTCTGGAAACCAACAACTCTTTTCAAATTTTTATAACTTAGTCTTGATTTTCTCTAGGTTCAATTCATCTATCACCTCCTGTGGGAATCCTTACTTGATTCCTCCATTTGTTAGTGTTGCCTCCCTCTTCCTCAAATTATCTTGTATACATTTAGCTATTTATATGTTGTATTCTAGCCATACCTCTCCTCCCTATCATCTAACAAGTAGAATGTAAATTTCTTAATGTTGTGGATTATATTTTATTTGTTTTTTGTATCTGCATTGGTATAATGCCTTACACAAAGTAGGCTATTTAAAAATGCCCATCAGATTACACCACCACCCACATAAGCTTTGATCCAGTGACAGTGGTTTCCTTGCTGTTCCTCTAACAAGATACACCATGTCTTCACTGGCTGTTCTCCATTACTGGAATGTTCTCCATCTTCACTTCTTCCCCATTATTTCCCTGGCCTCATTCCAAATTCATCTCAAAACCCACCTTTTTGCAAGAGACCCTTCTTGCTCCCCCTCATCCTCCCCACTTCTCAACTTTCTCCTCTGAGATTATCTCCCATCCTCTGTATATATCTTGTGTATACTGAGTTGTTTATATGTTGTCTCCTTCATTAGCACATGAACTCCTTTAGCATAGGGATTGGTTTTGTCTTTCTTTGTACCCTTAGAGCCTAATTAACAGAGTACCTGGGACATAGTAGGCTCTTATTAAATGTTTATTGATTAACTGTCTCAAAAAAGTAGTAATGCATCAATGGACTTTTTGTAGCTGTATTTTGTTTTTGAGTCTGACCACAGAAATTAATTAAAAGGCAACATATAATGTTTAATTACAAAACCTTAAAACTAGGAAAAACCTCAGAGGTCTTCTAATCCTTCTTATCTGAGTAGGAATCTCCTCTACAACATCTAAAAGTAGGAAGTCTCCTTGAAAATCTCCATTGACAATAAACCCACTACCTATGAAGGCAACCCTTCCTACTCCCATAGAGTTGTGGACAGCTCTAGTTTTCAAGGAGTTTTTTCTTTATAAAGAGACAAAATCAGTTTCTCTGCTATTTCTACTCATCTGATTCAACTTTATTTAATTCAACATTCATCAAGTAGGCATTATTCCTCCAAGTTCTGCCTTTCTGTGTCAAACAGACCAAGCCTTATCCATTTCCAAAAGGCGGGCTACTCTTCAGATGTTTGAAGCTAGTTACTGTGGCCCATCAAGTCAGCTCTTATATCCTCGATCCCATCAACTTCTCCCCATTAACATGGTACCTAGTACGATCAACATCCTTGTCTCTCTTCTCTAAAAGCATTCCAGTTTTTCAATACCTTTCTAAACATGGACCATGTAGAACTGAAAATGGTAGTCTGGCCAGGGCAGAAATAGCAACAATAACACAGCTAATACTTATGAACCTCTTTAAGGTTTGCAAAGTATTTTACATATAAATAATGTCATATACTTATCTGGCATATATTAAGCACCTACTATGTGCCAGGCATTATGCTAAGTGCTGGTGATACCAAAAAAGGCAAAGATCAGTCCCTGTTCTTAATGAGTTTCATAGTCTAATGAGGGAAAGAACATGCAAACAACTATGCATAAATCAGATATAGACAGGATAAAGATAAGAAATAGAGGGGAAGCATTAACATTAAATGTCAGAAATGACTTCTTGTATATGGTAGCACTTGAGGTGGAACTTAAAAACCAGAGAAGCTAGGAGAAAGAGATAAGAAGATAGAAAGATCTACATGAAGATTTAGGGGGTCTTCATTCCATTGTCCAATGTGTTAACTATCCTCAATTTTGTGTCACCCACATATATGATAAATATTGTCATCTTTGCTAAAAAATACCATCATAAAAATGTTAAATATAACAAAAGCCAAGACAAAACCTTGTAGAACTCTACTAGAAACTTCCTTCAGGTTAGTCTAGATATTCAACAAATTTGAAATCTAAATTTGGTTGTTCTAGGGAAGTAACATAGTAGATAGGAAGAGTGCTGCTTTCATATTTTGACTGCCATTTACTCCCTATGTGAAGTTGGATAAATTCTTTAAACATTTTCAGCCTCAGTTTTCCCACTTATAAAATAAGAAAGCTAGACTAGATGACCTCTTAGGTCCATTTCAGCTCCATATCTACACAGCTCATGAAATTTACTACTGATGAGTTGCCCATATATGAAAAATAATGAATATTTGCTACATTTCAATAATAAAGAAAGAATTTCCTTAATTAGTTTGGGGGGGGAACCTTCATTTTCTCTTTGAGAATGAATTTTGGAAAATAATAAATAAAATTTGATTACTCTATCCCTAGATGAAATATACATTTACATATTAATTGAATCACTGACAAAAATATGTAATTAATTTGGGTACTTAAAAAAATCAACATTTACATTCTTCTCATAGACACTCAGAAAATATTGTTCCTATGAAAAATGAAATTGTTTTGCCTTTCCAACCTAATTTATCATGGGAAGCTGAAAGGACTACTAGTAGCAGGGATCAGAAGTCCCCTTTGGATGATAAGAGAGATGCATTCAAGAGCATGTTCAGAAGGGCTAGGATAAGCTCTCTTCACAGTTTAACTCCAACAGGGTCTCACAGCAGCCCTGGGGATAGCACTCAACAATGTTCAGTGTCAAACGATGACAGACAGGGGTAAATGGAAGGGCTTCAGAGATTCCTTACTTTCTCTTGTTTTTGCTGCAACTGGCATACTTCCAGGCCTTGCCTGCTAACACCACATAAAGCAGCAGCTGGTGAGTAACATTAGCAAATAAGGCCTCAGGGCTACCCATGTTCCAGCTCTCCATTCACCAACTGCTATTCAGTGAAACAGCTGGATCAGAAGAGATACAGCCAAGAAGTAGTTAGAGTTTTATGTGTACAACTGTTTTGATATAGATTGTCTGCTAGCGGCAGAGATAATGATAGCTTTCAAGGCTCATATGTTGGATTGGGAGGGATGCTGATATTTGAAAGAAGGAAGCACAAAATCACTAAAGATTTTGAAAAACATGCATTTAAAAAAAAACACCTGAAACTTAGCTCTTCACTCACTCTGGTCCTTTCCATGTGCACAAATCAGTTTATTCAGCACACTTTAGTTGTAGAACCTAATGCAACTATTTTTATTCCATGGATTTTTTCCCTTTAAATCAAGTCAGACAGTGCTTACTCCCCAATAAAAGTTGTTGTAAAAAGAAAAAACAAACCCAGCCTAGCAACATTGGCATTTTAAATAAAAAGGTAGTTTCCCACAATCATTGAAATGTTGAAACTACAATGAATACTGGAAGAAAACACTCAATAAAATATGTACAAAAAGCATGTCTGTATTTTCCCTGTGTTTTTTCATATCTCAGTATGGAGCTTCTCTTAACAGAAGGACTATTTGAATCTGAAGAGAAGACATATGTAGGAAAATTTAGGAAATGCTTACTTGTTAGGTCATGAGAAGTGTAATGTGTACCTGTGCCCACAATAGGCTCTGCATCCCTCACTTTTATCAATTAGTTTCACCTGAACTTACTGTTTTCTGCCAGTTTGGAGGATTTCACAATACTAAATAACTATCATCACTATCTTCTTTATTGGAGTCAGTGTGTTGCATACTGAATCCTGAATCCTGATCTGGGCTCAAATCTTGAATCTTGAGGACTGACTGATTCTGGACAAGTTATACAGCTTCTGGTCATGTTGGGTAGCTCTCCAGGATTTTTCTACTAAGTCATAGATGAGTCACAATTTGTTACATAAAATACTAAACTTATGTGTAAGAAATCATAGATCCTTCTTATCCTCAAATATTCCTACAAAGCACTATATTATTCAACCTGTCTCTTTTTTTCACGTTAATAAAGCTGGTGATATTTCCTTAAAAAAATAAAAGAGTAGAAGAGTTTCAGTGTTAAGATGGAGGAGGAAAGGGATCTGAAGAGGCAAAAAGGAATTCTGACCTATTTCAGGAGTTAGGCAAGTGGAATATTGTAATACAGGAAAAAGGAAAGAAGGACCATTGCACATATGAAGTTAAGTAAGAAATATGAGGCTTTTTTCTGATGAGGAGGGAGACATAGTGAGGAGGAAGAGGAAATGATAATGTGGATCTACAGGTGCTGGATGAGCCATCATCTCCTAAGGGCTACGAGAAAAGAAAAGTAAGTAGTAATAGTGACTTCCTCCTCAGGGGTACTGAAGCAGCTATTTGCTGACATGATAATAACAACAGTCTAGGTGTCATGCTCTCCTAGATTATGTATTCAGGATGTTAGTCAGTTAGGTGATAAACATTTATTAGTGACAGGTGAAATCCAAAATAACTGAGGAAACAAAAGTTTGGACTTCTGAGCTTACTGATTTATCAAGCAATGTGCATCAGTTACATATCAGAATGAGACCAGACCTCCTTGGCTTGGCACTGGACCCTGAATACAAGGGGATACAGATTTTTATGCATGAAAAGAAAACAATTAACAAGATATAAACTGGGTACAAGATCAGGTAATCTGATTTCTAATTGGAGGAAAAATTAAGGAGGGAGATGAGTCAGTTTCAATAACTGGGATGGGGGAGAGCAAGCCAGTACTTTTTAGGTGTGAAATCAGATGTCATCCAGTTCCCATGATTAGCAAAAAATTAGAATTTACAGAAAAATAAAATTCAAAATGGAGTCAGTTTTACAAGAAGGAGTCAGTTTATTTCACAATTTCTATACTTCTCTCCATCCCTCCCCCCTTTGATTCATGAGGGACGAGGCCAGACCCTTTTCCCATAGATCACTTACCTACTAGCCAAATTTATGAGATTTTTGCTGTCCCCATGCTCACTATCAATATTATATATCAAGGAAAAATAAAACACTGGAAAGCACCCTCTTGCATAGCTCAGTACAACAGCTAACACACAATCTAAGAACAATAATGATGATATACAAACCTTGTTAAATAGACTATAAGTAGACTAAGTCAAGCTACAAATCTATCAACTTAGATGGCTCACAATGAATTAATTTTGAGAGGGGAGATTTAAATGTCACCAAGGTAACCAAGAAAAAAAAACCCATCATAAATGCCATGAGACAAAAGGCCAAAGAAATACAATAATGACTGTCAATATTATATAACATCAAGTCTCTTTGTATCCTAGTAACCTGCTCCTAATGTCCATTTAATCATCACATTTTGTCTGAAGTCCCAGATGTCCCATGTAGTCATCTAATCTCTGGAAATATCTTCTCTTGGACATTCTGTAATATGTCTTATTCTCAGGGCAGCTCTGAAGGGGACTCTGCTTCTCTGGTTCTAAACCACTTACAAAAATTCCTACGTAATTCCAAAATCTGCCAGTAACAAGACAGTATAATTTAGCACAATCTCTTAAATTTGGTTTTCCAATAACTAGTTTATGTGGTGAAAATCAGGTCAAGTCTTATGATTCTGATCCTATTAACAACAGAAGTATAAGAAGAACATCAAATTAGGAACCCACAATTCACCTGAAACTTCAGAGCATTTCAGTTTTTACATACTGCTTGCTTTTTCTTTATCTGAACCCTGTTCCTAAAATAAGAAAATTTTTAGAAAAAAATTCATTAGGGTCTGACTTATAAAACAAACTCTTCTATCTTTAAAAAATTATTAAGCAGATACTTTACAATGGGAAAAATAATTTCACTCTATTCAAAATTGCCAATGAAATTTTATATGTAAAAATCACTAATCCAGTTTTGAGAACTTATCACTAAAATATAATCAGTCTGAATTGTTAAGCAAAATGCATTGAGAAATCAGTCATATACATATAGTTCTTAGAAAAAAATCTATTCCTGTTGCTTTTTCAAAATTTACTATTCCATGTAGTTAGAAAACGTTTACATTCTATCTTTGTCTTGTTACTTTGTCTAATTTCCCCTTAGGTGTATATCATCCTTATATTATAATTTGGCCACAAAACTCAAATGTTTCAATATAACCTATTAAATAATAGATATAGTATTGTACTTAAAAAAACTTCTTCTGCTTCCTTTCCCTGATTATAAAAATTTGCTGTGAAACGAAAAGGAGGGACACAGTTACAACAGTGTCAAAACTCACCCCCCCCCCTCAAGGACACAGACTGACCTGACAATACCATAATGAGGGGAAACTCCCTTAGCTTTGTTTGATTCCAGGCATAAGGCATATCTCATAGTCAATCATGAAATAAAATTCCACATTATTCATGGGGTATCAGAAGCTAGACTTAGGATTAACCAGTCAGGGAAATTTCCTGTTCAGAAAGGAAATAACACAATAGGAAAACTGAGATGAGAGGATTTTACCACAGCCCATGCCAAGGTTGTCCCCTCAATTTTTCCTAGGGACAAACATCCACTTGTAGCAGTTTCTCAAATTTCTCAAAAACAAAATTTTGTTTTGTCCTATTTGCTTTCTGATAATTCAGGCAACCATCCATATAATCAAAATAATATTAAGTTATAGTCCTAAAAGTTTTTACTTCAAATAGCAAAATTTCACTAATCACATCATAGGGCTTAAATATTATTAGTTTTCTCATGTTTTCTTCACAGTTACATGTCATTTATTTTTTACTTATAAATTAAAACTAACCATATTCTGGAGCTCCAGACATACAATAAATACTTGATAATTTATTCATATTGGTGTATTGAAGTTACATCTTTAATATACACCTATACATTTTATAAATTTTTATAAGTGATAGCCAAATAATTTCACATGAAAACCTACTTTTTACTATAATAAGCTTGTAAATTCCCTTCCTTTGTTATGGAATGATGGGGTGAAGGGGAAGGGGATCCTCTTTTCCTCTAATTCTAGGTTCTCAAACTTCCCTACTTTAGCTTTTGCAACATGCAGTCAGTAGGGCTGATAAGATCTTGTGATCCTGTCTGAATACAAAGTTTCAAGGGACGTCACAAATCAAGATCTCTTAAATGGTCTGTGTAACTTTTCCCCCCAAATGGTAAATAATTATGATAATTATCTATTTTAAAACAAAATATACCCAATTAAATATTTATAGCTTCCAAATATTTCTACCATATTGTTTTAAGAACTCAATTCACAATCTATTAGCACCCAGATAAAAAAAGAAGTTATTGTCTAACAGCTTTTCTGACACAATATCATGTATTTTAAAAACGAAACAAAATTTATTACCAGTCAGATGATGTCAATTCAGCCTAATGCATTTCCAAATTATCTTACATAGAAAATCATTACTTTCATCACTTTTGGCATTTTATACTAATTACATCTAAAATTCAGTATAGAATTATCAAGTATGGAACAATTACATCCAATTAATGAAATAATAATAATAATGGTTAACATCCATATAGCACTTACCATATGCTAGGTGATATGCTAAGCACTTCACAATCACTGCATTATTTTGATCTTCACAACAACCCAGGCAGGTGAATGCCATTATTTTCCTCTTTATAAATAAGGAGACTGAAGCAAAAAAGATAACTTGCTTAAAATCATATAGCTAATAAATTTCCAAGACTGGCATATAACTCTGGTTTCCCTGCATTTTTCTAGGTTTCGGTTTTGTTTTGTCTGTTTGTTGCTTGTTTTTTGCATTTGATGCCACAATTAGTAGAACACATTTCACCACATAATAATTTATGACAAATCTCATCCAAATCAAATCAAGACTTGGAACCATAAGATCAAAATCTCAATTTTCCAGGACTATTAGGCACCTATACTTTAAAATTTAGGGCCCAGAGTTAACAATTAGTTCATTTTCAAAGGTTCAAAGGAGCACTTTATACTTTTCCATAAACTTTTCCTTTATATTCTTTCAAAAATCTCCCAAAAGAGCCAAAGCAACTCCTTCCATGTTCATAAGCAAATCCTGCCTTCTCTTTCCTTGAGACTTTTCAGTTTTGACCCCGGGCAAAAGATAGAGACTCCAAGCGACCTGTGTCAGATGATTCATCTGGATACAAATGATACTGCTGGAAAATAGAGATAAATCTTATGAAGACTTAGGTAAGAAACCAAAGACCTTCAGGACACAAGTAATGTTTCTTTCAGTGTTCCTGATTAAAAGCAAGGACTTCATAATAAAAAGGCAGATTCTGGAAGTGATCAACTGGTTACAAGTATGTTATCTGCTTTTGGTTTTCGGAGTTGGTTTTCTAAATCATAGCTTAAAGTAGAAAAATTATGAGCTCCTGGTCAGGGATAAAGTGGCTGGTAAGAATCTATTTGCTAAGAATCTTTAAAATCTATCAAAAAGGAGTCTAAACTGGAAAGGAACAGAAAAGAATAAAACTGCCAACATACTTCTTCCAAGCTAGATAACAGAGAAGCTATAGTTAACTGTATAAAGAACAATTCAGCAGAGATGCCCAAAATCGTTGAGGAAAAAAAATCAGCTAGCCATAAAATTCATAGCCTCAGGTCTCTCTATATAAATATACAAAGTATGTGTCATAAGCAAGTGATTTGAATGGTTTTTCACAAAGAAAAGCAATTCTGACAAAAGTTAGTAAAAGGGAATTGTCTAAAAAGACCAATGTAAATTCACTAAGAGCTCATTGACTACTTTCAGTTTTTAAAAGACATAAACAGAATATGGAAGCAAATGTGGGTAATGAATAGTAGATGCAAAAGCATGGTATGGTTCTGTAATTATAGAGTTGGATGCATTAAAACTTATAACACCTTTGTATAGTCAGTGATCTTTCAAAGATCATGGTAAATGGTAGAGGTACCACAGGACTATAGATGAGAAAACATTCTAATTTGCAAGGAGAAGAGACATAAATCTGCTAAAATAGGCCAGCAAACTTAACTTTGATTCCTATTTTTAAAAACACATTGGATGGTTAGGACAATCTAGAAAAAGAAGCAATGATCACAAAAAGTGAATAATACTTTACCAAGAAAATGCATGCCAAACTAAGCATATTTTCTCTCTCTAAACAGACTGACTAGATAAGTAGATCTAAAAATCCTATAGACAATAGTTTACCTATAGTTAGTGAAATACTTGACAGTTTCTTATTTCATTCTTTTAGGCAAGACAGAAAGATGTGAGCTAGATTGTTGTAGGATGAGTTGGATACATAACTGGTTGAATGACCATACTCAAAAAATAGTCATTGTTTCAATGAGGAAGGAGGTCTCTGGTAGAGCCTCAGTGATCTAGGCTTGGTCAGGTTCTTTCACATTTTCATCCATGATTTTGATGAAGGCATAGAGGGTATGCTTTTTGAAAAATGACTCCATATTTAGAAGAAAGGTATTTGTATAGAAATAGCTGTCAAAAGATTCTGTGGATTTCAGTAAACTGCAAGGTCAATGTGAATTATCATTGTAATAAATGGCAGCTAAAAATATTAATGCAATCTTAGGCTGCATTAAATACATGGTGTCTAGGATCAGGAAGAGTACATATAATCTGTCCTTGTTGGATCAAATCTGAAGATTTTTTTTTGTTTAGTTATGGAAGTCACATTTTAAGAAGAATATTGATTAGCTTGTGAATTTCCAGGGAAAGGCTTCAGATTCATATAATAGCAAGATTAATTGAAAGGACTGGGGACAATTGGCTTAGAGAAGACAAAGTAAAGATATGATAGCTGTCTTTAAGTATTTATATCAATCATCTTATCAACAGGCATTTAGTTCTGGAGATACCACTACCAAGAAAAAAACAATCCCTACTTGCAAAGTTCTCAAATTCTAATGGGCTGACATGTGAACAAGTTCTTAACTTGGCTCTTCTTGGCATGCTAGTACTGTAGTCAGGAAGACGAGTTCAAATGTGAACTCAGACACTAGCAGTGCGACCCTGGGCAAGTCATTTAACCTGTTTCCCTGCATTTCCTCCTCTGTAAAATGGGGTTAATAATAGCATCTACCTCTCAAGGTTGTTGTGAGGATCAAATGAAGTAATGTTAGAAAAGGACTTAGCACAATGCCTGACAAAGAGTAGGTACTATATAAATGTTTATTATCATTATTATATGTTGTTATTATTATTATTACTATAATTATTATTAACTAGAAGTAATGCATATAAGTTGTGGAGAGGCATGTTTAGGCTTGATGATAGGGAAAAATCTTAAGAATTAAAGCTATCTGAAAGGGAAATCAATAGCCCCAGGAAATGGTGAATTTGCCCTCACATGAGATTTTCAGACAAACGCTGAACCACTCCTCAGGTAGGTTGAGAAGGAATACTTAATCAAGTATTGGTTAGACTATAAACACAGAGTTCTTTCTAACTATGACAATCTGTTATTTGTGAATTATACTTCTGTTATCAATCAATATTTAGCACAGTGCTTGGCAAATAGTAAGTTGTTAATAGATGCTTATTGACTGACAATCAATCAATTGACAGGAATTGATTAAGTACCTACTATTTGACAGGCACTATGATAAGCTCTCTCTCTCTCTCTCTCTCTCTCTCTCTCTCTCTCTCTCTCTCTCTCTTTCTCTCTCTCTCCCTACCATATGTGTGTATATGTATGCATATATGTATGTATATACATACATGCACACATAACATAAAATGAGTAAATATTAATAAATAAGAAAGTTTAGGAGGGAGGGCAGTACCAATGCCTTATGAAAGACAATCATTTGTGTATTTTAAATTGGATGTCATACAACAATTGAATCAGTGGTGGCTGTCAATAAAATATAATGTCTCCTTTTATACTATTTGCCTTTTATAGGAAGTACATAAATTTAGTCAATATCTCATTATAATGACATTAATTGTCAAGTTTTAATGTTTCCTATCCAAGTTAACAAATGATGCTTTCAGAATAGGAATGTAAGCAGAACTTACATTAATGAATTTACTCATTGTTAGTACATTAACCAGTGTTTTGTGTTGCCCAGTGCATGTACAAACACACACATTCACACACTGGTGTGCATGCATACACAAAAATATGGCCTCTAAAGGGAAGACACCATCTAAATTTATATAAAACTTCATAATCTGAAGAGTCTGCCACTGATGGAAATGACCTACCATCAGCATGCTTGAAGATATGGATGTATTTTCTAATATACACGTCTTACATTGTATACATGTTAAAGATACTCTTGATTTGTTGCTATAATTTGCTGCTGTTTGCAGGGCCTGGCACATTAGCCTTAAGATCAGGTTTTTTTAAAAAACATGTCACTCTTGCTTACTGCACTGACCTCATCCATAACTACTCAAGCAGCTTTTTCTCTTTTTAGCCCTTCAGAACTCTTTGTTTCTTTCCAAAGTGAAAAAGAATGCAAGCTTGTGCAAATACAAAATGAATATAAAATACCTGATCAATTAGATTCAATTCAACAAATCAGTAAGCATTTAAAAATATTTTGTTGATACCTTTTGTTTTCATGTCACTATTATTTCTAAATACATTTTTCCTTCTACTGGGTGAGCCTTTCTTTGTGAGAAAAACAAATAATGAAAGAGAATGAAGAATCAATACAGCAAAACTGACCAGCACATTAAATAAGTTTTTCAATTTATGCAGCATGCAACAACACCACCTCTGCAAGAAAACTGCTGTTCTTTAGAATTCAGCTCCCTTTTTTATCTGTTTCATGTAATTCTTTCCATTCAGATTGTCGTAGTTATTATATGTATTTTGTTCTGCAGTCTGCTTACTTAACTCTTATTCAGTTCATATAAGTCCTCCCATGCTTCTCTAAATTCCTGATATTAATCTTTTATTATGGTAATGTTCTATTACATTCAGATACCATGATTTGTTTAGCTATTGCCAGTCAACACGTTTTTACTTTCACAAACATTTATTAAGTGCTTTCCCTGTTCCAAGTACTGTGCTAAACACCAGAATTAGAAAAATGAGGCAGTTTCTGCCCTCAAAGAGGAATTAAGGATATACTATGAAAGTCAATTAAGTCCTCACATAGGAAGTGCCCCTTGAGCTGAGCATTGAAAGGAGGCTTCTAAGGGCAGAGGAGAAAAGGGAGAGCATTCCAGATGTGGTTGTCAACCTATATGTAGGCAAAGATGGAGATTGATTGTCATGTGCAGGGAACATGAAGTAGGCCAATTTGCCTAGAATTTAAAGTATGTGAGAGAAAGTAATATGTCATCAGCCTGGAAAAGCAGAGTAAAGTTAGACTGGGAAGATCTTTAAATACTCAACAAAGGAGCTGTATTTTAATCCAAAGGCAGTAGTCAACCATATGAAGCTTCATTAGTAGAGGATTCACATGATAGGATTTGTGCTTTAGGCTAGGGAAAAAACCAGAAAGCAAAAGGGAAATGTAAAATCCATTGACATTCTTTCATCCAAGATTTGCCTCTTTTTTCCAAAAGATCTTAGAAAACTAGGAGACCTGGGCTTACTTCCTTCTTCTGACACATACTGGCTATGTGACTTCTTGCTATCCCAAAGAGCTTTCTAAGACTAAATGTCAGTATAGTTGCTCATCTGCATTTTAGAAATTGTTGTAATTTTCCTCAATAAGAGTTCTCTTTAGCAGTGATTCAAATGACCAGTCCTTCCCTCCTCACACCCAAAAGAATATATTTGTACAAGAGATATTTCTGTATATGTGTGTATGTATAGGTTCGACTATATATCTGTGGGGCATTCGTAATCATGTCTGTGACTTTATTGGCATAGGGATTTTCTAGTATGGAAATGTGTGTATACATGTGCATGTACATGTTTTTGTATATGGATAGAGATACCTGTTTGAACCTGTGATTTCTTCAGTATTGTTACTCTTGATGTGGAAACTTCCTCCACCAATGCAGATCAGTAATTCTTCTATTATTTACAGACAGTATTTTCTGAGCAAGTTATTTAACTGAGTACCCCAGTAGTTAGCACCTTAGAAAATTAGGCAACCCTCCAAGTCCAAGGATAGGTTCAGGAGCAGGCACAGCTCAGCACTGGTAAAGGGAGTTCCTTACCTAGAGTAATGAAATCAGAAGTCTGGTGAACATATATATATATAGATAGATAGATAGATAGATAGATAGATAGATAGATAGATATAGATATAGATAATATTTAAATATTTTATATATTTGTATACATATTTATGTAAATACAAATATATACATATATTTAAATATTTATAACTATATTTATAAATATAGTTTAGTGAATAGAGAACTGTTCTCAAAGCCATGAAGGCCAGGGTTCAAGTCCTGCTTCTGATACATACTGGCTATGTGACCCTAGTGAGTCAGTCAGTAAACATTTACTAAGCTCTTACTGTGTGCCATGTGCTGTACTTAGCACAAGGAGGCAAAGGAAAATAAAAATAGTCCCTTGAGGAGTTTATAAATTATGGACAAAACAAGATATAATTAAGTATATACACAATATAAAGTGTAGATGGAAGGTAACCTCAGAGGGGAAGGCTCTAGCAGCTGAGGGGACTTGGAAAGGCCTCTTGCAGAAAATGAGATAAGTGCTAAGTCTTAAGGGAGGTCAGGAAAACTGCAAAGTCAGAGGTGAGAGGGTAGAGCATTCCAGACATGGGAGACAAGTCAGGTAAAGATGGGAAATGGACAGTCCTATTCAAAGAACAGCAAGTAGCCAGTGTAACTGGAACTTAGAGTTCATGGAGGGGAGAGAAGTGTAAGAAATGGAAGGGCAAGAAAGAACCAGATCATGAAGGTATTACATGCCACAGCAACCTCTACATTTGTTCCTGAAAATAAAAAGGAGTCACTGAGTACATTGAGTACAAGGGTGACATGGTCAGACTAAAACTTCTAAAATCATCCCTTTGACCACTGAGTAGAGGATGAATTGGAGTGGGAGAGACTTGAGGCAAGGGGTAGAGGGGTGTGCAGCTAGAAGGCTATTGAAATAGTCAAGGAGGATTGATAAGGGCCTATAATAGGACTATAACTCTGTAAGTGGGGAGAAAAGGACATAGACAAGAGATGTGAAAGTATGAGTAGCAAAATTCAGCAATAGAATGGATTTGTGGAATGAAGAGGGTGGAGAGTGAAGAGTTCAGCATGATATTAGCTTGAGATATCAGGTGACTATAAAAATGTTGGTAATCTGGAAGGCAAGTCACTTAAACTTTCAGTGACCTCAGCAATTCTCTAAGACTCTTGAGATGAAAAGAAAATGTTGACCTGCATTGGTAGAGGGAATTTCCTCACCTAGGAGTTTCCTGTACCAATGAAAATAAAGGTCCCACCCATATACATGCAGGTGTATGTGTATGAATATATGGTATAGTTCTAATCCATATGCATAGAAACACACATTTATAGATATTTTGAGTGTGGGTATATACACATGTAATGGATCCATTTTCTGTTAAGGAAAGATAACTAAGGTATCAAAAGCTCATTTGTAAGAAGAGGATAGTCCACAGAAGTGTATATCTATGTGTTTCAGTATGGAACAAGGAAAAGGGATGTGTTTCAGTTTGAAACAAGGGAAAGGGATTATGGGAGAAAGTTGATTCATGCTTAGAAAGCAGTTTCTATAGAGCCTAGAAAGGGAAAAAAAGATTGAAAAGGAGAACGAAAGAGGGAGACAGGAGTTATACATTGTAAAGAATAAAATCAGTTTTACTTTATCTGAGATGGCTGAGAGGCTGGAATGATAAGTTAGATATTAAAAGTTTAAAGGAATTAACCAGGTTGACAGAAAGGAACCTTATGGTGAAGAGTTTAACTGTAAAACTGACAGCAGTAGAAAGTCATTTCAGGCCCTAAGTTTCTACATGTAGCTTAAAATGGGGCTGGTGGGTTCAGTGAAATAACTTGTATAGTATGGATAAAAGAGTTATAGTCAAAATGCATGCTGTTATATACAATTAATTATTCTCCACCATATATTCATGATACAGCAGCATTTATAGACTGATAATTACTGTCAAATTCAAACTCACCATGTAGATTTTCATAACTACATCAATTACATTTTTCAGTTGACACAGTTTCTTGAACCTTCAAACTTCTTTGTATCCATCTTTGACCTTTCTCCTTTTTCCTTCCTCATCCTTTTATCCTTCCTTCCCCTATACATGCTTTTAAAACCACACCAGCAAGAGAAACTGAGCTGCCTCTATCAGCATCTCAAAATGTTTTCCATTGTGGGGAATTTGAGAATACTGGAGGAACAGTAAGTGAAATCCTCCATCCCCCTCCTGTACTGTACATCTGACCTCTGGACAAGTTAAGAGCTTCATCCTCCAATGCTTTTAATTCTAATCCTTGCAGAGTCTGAATTCATTGCTTGAATTAAAAGAGAGGGTCTCATTAATGCTAAAAAGCAGTGACCCAGATAGCACAATGGACTAATATGGTGACCTTGTGACTTTAAAGCTTTATTTTCAAATCTGACTTTTCAGTCCAATCTCTTCAATAGTCAATTAATTGATCAGTCAGCCTGAGGCTATAAGTGTTATGAATCTAGATGTTATTACATCTTATGGGCCAATTCTAACCTATATAAAATTTAACCAAGACCATACTATATTCAATAGACTTCTAAACCCTATCTAAAATGAGCAAGGAATGATAAATAGAGTTTAATGAATTGATGTGTCTGCTGTAATAGCTAATAATTGTTTAATTTTGTCAAGTGCTCTCATAAGCATCAATATTTTGAAACATACACCATGCAAAACTATTAGTGATATGTGCTTACATTTCATTAACATGGAAAGAATATGAAATTTAATTAATCAGATTATGAGTAGCAGAATGCAACTGTTCGCTTATAAAATGCCTTTTTTGGTTGTTACTTAAAACCTTTTTGCTGATTTAAACTCTCAGGATTATTTTATACTGGGAATATTGTATAGATCAGCAGAGGGCATTCTGCAATCTCAAGAAAGCAAAACACGTTTTGCTAGAAACATGTTTGTGGAAAATTATTCCTTTCCAATTTTCCTTTTGTAGATGCAAGACATACAGAGTACAGAAGGAGCTCAATATAGTTCCCACCCTCAGATGGCAGCCATGAGACCAAGGGTTCAGCCTGCAGATATTAGGCAGCCAGCAATGATACAGCATGGTCAACTGACTACCATTAACCAATCACAGCTCAGTGCACAGCTTGGTTTGAATATGGCGGGAAACAATGTTCCCCATAACTCACCATCTCCACCTGGAAGCAAGTCTGCAACTCCTTCGCCATCCAGTTCAGTCCATGAAGATGAAGGGGATGATACCGCTAAGGTATGGTGAGACTGTTTCTTAGGAGCTACTGAATAAGATAGTCATTTACAAGATTTACTTTTGTGTCTTCCTGCCTAAATTATGGTAGGCAAAAGTTGTGAGTGAAAGTGGGAGCCACAGCAAGTGGTATAAGTGAACACATACTGAAATGACTAAACAGTTTGCTTCTCCAAAATTACTTTGCAATCTCCAATTAATCCTTTAAAAAAAGGAGTTAACACTAAAATTAATTACATATATCATATATAAAAGCATGCATAAAGAAGGGATAATGAAGAGCTACCTTTCTAGGAAACACTTTTTTTTCCTTAACCAGAAAAGTAACAAGTTACTTTAAAAAAAAAAAAATATATATATATATATATATATATAAGTGGTACAATGAGTAGAGCACTGGCCCTGGAGTCAGAAGGGCCCGAGTTCAAATGCAACTTCAGACATTTAACACAAAAACTAGCAGTGGGACCTTGGGCAAGTCACTTAATCCCAACTGCCCTCCAAAAAAGCAAAAAAAAAAAAATTTTATATATATATGTATGTATGTATGTATATCATAAGAATGCTTACCAAATAAATAGTGAATTTTGTAGCGGGAATCACAAATGACCAAATTCAAAAGAGACTTCAGAGATCATCCAATCCAATCCCTATGTGAATAAGAAATCTCATCCAAGCTATACCTAACAGGGGGCCATCCAGAATCAGCTATGTCAGGAGGCAGATACTTCAGCCTTTAGAGAGCGCTCCTCGTTCAGAAGCTTTTTCTGACAAGACCAAAAATATGTATCCTACAACTTCCACTTATTGCTTCTATATCTGCTCTCTGGGGCCAAGCAGAATAAATTTAATCCCTCTTCCACATGAAAACCCTTCAAATACTTGAACATAGTAATCACGCCCTGCCCTCAAGTTTTCACTTCTTAAGGCTAAACATTGTTAGTTTTTTCAGACAGTTCTCATGCAGCATGATCTTGTGACCTTTTACCATCCTGGTTGACCTCCTTTGGAAATCCCAGATTATCAAGGCCCTTCTTAAAATAGATTTCCCAGAACTTGACATAGCATTTAAACTGTAGTATGACTAAGGCAGAATATAGCAGGATTTTCACCTCCATATGGACACTAAGATCCTCTTAATGTAACCTAAAATCACATTAGCATTTTGGATTATCATATTGATTCATCTATTGATTCATCTTGTAATTCATAAATTCAGCTTGTAGTCCACTGAAAATCCCAGATCTTTTTCAGACAAACTATCTTGTGCTTTTGAAGTTGATTGGTTTTTTGAAGTATAAGACTATAAATTTTGTCTTGCTATTTTTGGCCCAATTTTCTACCCTATTGTGATTGGGTTTCTTTTTTCAGGGGGACAGAGGAATGGATTCTTAACTTTATTATTCAGTGAGAACACTATTCCCAGCTTAGTATCATGGGAAGTTTTGATAAGCACGCCATTTTTACTTTTAGTTACTGATAAAATTATTTTTAAAAAACACAGCAACAAACAGATCTGAAGGACATTCAGCTAGGACCTTCTTACAAATTAATATTGGACTATTAATGACCACTCTTTATTCAGATACTCAACAAAATTGGATATATCTAATGGTCTTCTGCCATCTATCCCATATCTTCCCATCAAAATCCACATGAAGGATTTTATCAAATGCTTGGCAAAACTCTTTGTTTCCAAGAAAGGTATATCTTAAGCTCTTCACAGTCTCCCTCCAACTTGTCTTTGTTTGTTGATTTCACATTTCACATTTCACATCAGTTCTAGACAAACTGATCTAATTGTACTCATAGTCTGGTTCTATGACTGTACAGGCCAGCCTCTATCAGGAATGCTCTCCCACTCCCACTTCCCACTTCAGCCTCTTTAAAAAAATTATTTAGTATCTTATTTTCCACCAGTTATGTGTAGAAACAATTTTGGACATTTGTTCTTAAAACTTTTGAGTTCCAAATTCTTTCCCTTCCTCCCTCCCCACACACTCTCATTGAGAAGTTAAGCAATTTGATATAGGTTATACATGTGTAGTCATGCAAAACATTTCCTTATTAGTCATGTTGTGAAAGAAAACATAGAACTCCCTCCCCCAAAAAAAAACTCTCAAGAAAAATAAAGAAAGTATAAAAAATATACTTTCAATCTGTATTCAGATACCATCATTTCTTTCTCTGGGGATGGATAACATATTTCATTATAAGTCCTTCAGAGTTGTCTTAGGTCATTGTATTGCTGAGAATAGCTATCATCTTACAATATTGTTATTACTTTGTACACAGTACATTTTACTTTGCATCAGCTCATGTAAGTCTTTCCAAGTTTTTCTGAGAGTATCCTATTCATTGTTTCTCACAGCACAATAGTAGTCCATCATAATCACATATGACAATTTGTTCAGTCATTTCCAAATTGATGGGCATCCCCTCAATTTCCAATTCTTTGCCACCAACAAAGAGCTATTATAAATATTTTTGTATATATAGTCCCTTTTCTTTTGTTTTTCTCTTTTGAAATACATAACTAGTAGTGGTATTGCTAGGTCACAGGGTATGCATGGTTTTATAACCCTTCCAAATTACTCTACATCAGGGGTGGCTAGGTGGTGCAGTGAGTAAGAGCACTGGCCTCAGAGTTGGGATGACCCAGGATCAAATCCGGCCTCAGAAAATGAGCACCCACCCATGTATAACCTATATAGCCATGTAACCTTGAGCAAGTTACTTAACCCCAATTGCTTTAAAAAAACAAAAAAAAAACAAATTACTCTACATCATGGTTGAATCAGTTCACAACTCCACCAACAATGCATTAATGTTTCATTTTTCCCACATCCCCTGCAACATTTGTCATTTACTTTTTCTGTCCTATTGACCAATCTAATAGGTGTGATGTAGTGCCTCAGAATTGTTTTAATTTGCATTTCTCCAATCAATAGTGAACTAGAGCATTTTTATATGGCTATAGATAGCTTTGATTACCTCATCTTAAAACTCATATCTCTTTTTTTCTGATTAAAGCATTTTTTATTAACTTCTGTTTTACATCATTCATTTCCACCAGATTTTGAGTTACAATCATTTTCCCCCCATTATTCCCCTACCCAACCTCCCAGAATAGCAGTCCCACAAGATATCGCTTCCTCCAATCTGCTCTCTGCCATACCTTCTCCCATACCCCCATCGACTTTTCCATTAGAGGAAGGTGAATCTTTGTGTCCCAATGCCTGCACATCTTATCTCCATATTACAAGCAAAAGAGTATTAATAATAGTATTTATATATATTTGAAACATTTAATGTTAAGACCTCGAATTTCAGATCCATTTCCTTCCTCCCTTGTTACCCATTCCCTCTTGGGAGATAAGTAATTCAGTATATGTTGTACATGTCTGGCTATGCAAAACATTATCATAATAGATATATTGTACAAGACTGCTTATAATTCCCTCCCACTCATCCCACCCCCCACCTGGTCCATTCCCTACATGATCCTGTCCCTCTTCTATAGTGGGTACTTCCAACCTCCCCTCCCCCCAAGGATGCCCTCCCATCCATCATCCCTCCTCTCATCCCCCTTCCCCCTATCATGCTGCAGGTTGAAATATCCCATTTAGTATGTATGTCATTCTCTCCCTGAACCAAATTCAATGAGAATGTGGTTTTGCCTTTTTTTTCCTTCCTATTCTCCCTCTCCCTTTTAACCACTTCCCCTTGCGTCTTCTACATGAGATAGTTTACCCTACCCTGTCTCTCCCCATCTCCTCTTGCCACTTTCCTCTCTGGCCTCATAATTTCATCCCTTGAGTATTCTCCCTTCCCAACAAATTCAACCTATGCCCTCTATCCATATATAACTGTAACCATCTACACACACATTCACATATGTATTCATATGACCACACACCCTTCTTCCATTATTTTCATAGTGAGAAAGATATCATCAGTCACAGTTATTGCTTTTCCATACAGGAATGTAAATAGTTCAACTTTGATAACTTCCTTTTGATTTCTTTTCCCTGATTACCTTCTCAGGCATCTCTTGCTTCTTGTGTCTGGATGTCAAATTTTCTATTCAATTCTGGTTTTTTCCTCAAGAATGCTTGAAAGTCCTCTATTCCACTGAATGACCATATTTTCCCCTGAAACAAAATACTCAGTTTTGCTGGGTAGGTTACCCTTGGCTTCATTCCCAGTTCTTTTGCCCTCTGGAATATCATGTTCCATGCCCTTCAATCCCTCAGTGTAGAAGCTGCCAGGTTCTGGGCTATTCTGATTGTGTTTCCACAATACTGAAATTGTTTCTTCCTGGCTGCTTGTAGTATTTTCTCCTTGATCTGGGGATTCTGGAACCTGGCTATAATATTCCTGGGAGTTTTCTTTTTGGGATCTTTTTCAGGAGGTGACTGGTGGATTCTTTCAACCCCTATTTTGCCCTCTGGATCTAAAACATCAGGGCAGTTTTCCTTGAGAATTTCTTGAAGGGTGATTTCTAGGTTCTTTCTTTGATCATGGCTTTCAGGTAGTCCAATAATTGTTAAATTGTCTCTCCTGGATCTATTTTCCAAGTCAGTGGTTTTTCCCATGAGATATTTCACATTGCCTTCTAATCTTGCATCTTGATTTTTCATAAAGTCATTAGCTTCTATTTGCTCCAGTCTCACTCTGAAGGAATGAATCTCCTCAGTGAGTTTTCGAGATTCTTTTTCCATCTGGCAAATTCGACTTTTTAAGGCATTCTTCTCCTCATTGCCCTTTTGGGCCTCCTTTGCCATTTGAGTTAGTCTATTTTTAAGGTGTTGTTTTCCTCAGTCAAGCTGTTGACCCTCATTTCATACTTTTCCTGCATCCTTCTCATTTCTCTTTCCAATTTTTCCTCCACTTCTCTTATTTGATTTTTAAAGTTCTTCTTAAGGTCCTCTATGGCCTGCAATCCACTCATGTTTTCCCCTGGGGCTTTTGGGGCAGGACTTCTGACCTCACAGTCCTTTTCCCGCTCTGTGCCCCCAAAATAGGAGTCTAGGGTTGCATTTTTCTGTTTCCTTTGCCTTGGCATGTTGCCACTTAATTGCTTGACTTTTGGGCTTGTTTCCACACTATGGCTTTAAGGCCAGATAGAGGAATTTTCGTCCTGAACGTGTGGGGGGCAGCTTCCGTTTCTGGCAAGCTGTAAACCCACCCACGACTTCCACCCTAGATCACAATCCAGATCCAGGGAGGTTAAAGCAAGAGCGATTACCCCCCAAGACTGATCGCTGGATCTTCCTACGATTTGTAGGCTGGGAGCGGGAGCTGCCTCTGAAAACTACAAAATGGCGTTTGTCCTCAGCGGCTTCTAGCCCCCAGGGGAGGGAGCTGACGCATTCCCAAATACCAGTCCCAAAGTCCATAGGACACTAACCTCTTACTTTGTCCTAGGCATGTCTATGTTGATAATTCTGGCGTCTCCACAGTTCCTGGTGTTCTGGGGTTCCTCCAGCCGGCTGCTGGCCCTTCCGCCCTGGGGCTAAAACCTCGGCTCACGTGGACCTGGGCTCGTCTCGGCTGGGCTCCTGCGCTCTGCGAGCTGCACGCTGCCAGGTTCCAGACC